>NDXB01019283.1:82086-115102 GCA_002631895.1 Agapornis roseicollis
ATTTTTTTTTTTTTTTTTTTTTTTGGCTTAAAAAAAAGCTTTTCTTTGAAAGTATTAATGAAATGAAAGACTATAGAAGTGTGGGTTTTCAGATCTGATGCTTTCCTGCACAGTATATTCTTTTGGGTTGTTGATGGTTATTAATTTACAACTTGGATGCCTGTAACAATTTGAACAACTCTATATATCAAAATTGAAGTTGAAGTCTCTCAGTGTATTTACATTTTGATCAGCTAAAAGCATTTGCAGACAACTACTGCACAAACATAAGGTTCAGGAAAAATGTTACTCATAAATATGCTAATGCAAATGAAACGGTTTGTTACTTTTTTTATTCACATAAGAAAAATTGCATTAAGATTACCTTTCTCTAATATTTGCTGCTCTTCTGTTCATTGTGTGAAGTAAAAAAAGTTGTGAAACTGAACTTTAACTGATGAGGAAAAGAGGAGAGATCTTTTTGATCAGAATAGGAGTAACCATCCATTTTATGTTGCTTCAATTTCTGTGTCTGGGGAAAAAGAATCTATGTGAACAATGCAATAATGAAAGATATACGAATGAAAATATTTGTCTATTTACAGAAAATAAAGTATTTATATTCTATGTTTTGCTTAACTTTGGCTATTGTGATAAAATTTTGTACAGCATTTCAAACTTCAGTTGCTCAGCGTAACTGATGAATGTCTTTCATTCTATTTGTACAATGTGTCTCTTTATTATGCCTGTATTATAAATAGTCTGTACCTTTGTACTTTATATATGTGTTTGGATATACAATGACAGAATCATCGTGAGGTTTGGTACTTCTTTCAACTCATTAATTACTGCCCTGTGCTAGGCTTTTTAAATGAATTAACTCCTGTTTCAACTTCATGCTTAGAGTAACCTTCTAACAGCCCCATCCTGTGACTTGTTTAGGATGTGAAGGCCTTAAAATAAAATCATCCTTTACTAGTCAATTCTGTTATCTACTTTTGTTTGCTTGTTTTCCTACTGACAAGATGTTTGCATGATTGTTTTGATGTTTATACTTAGAATAGACAGGGATTCCCACATTTAATGTGAGTTTAACAGACTCTTTTTCTTGTATTTCTGCTAGATGACAATATTCTTAATCTCAAAGTATAAAGAGTCTTGGGATCCCTCAGGGACACTTTGTACCTCCACATCATCTTTTTGAATTACTGTTTCATTTTGGATTTTGAAAACAGATGCCTCCCTCCTTAGTAAGAAATCAATTGCACCTACGTGACAGGTTTTCCTTTTCTCTGACTACTCACTTATACTTTGAAATATGTAGCTTGGAACACATTTATTTTTAATAATAATTAAAAAAACAAAGCACACAAAAAAAACCCAAATCAATCAAAGCAATCAAGGTTGTGAGGGTTTTATAAAAACATTATTTAAGACATCCTGTTTTGATGATCAGAAACTCTGATCATCACATCTGAAAAACTAGGGCCAACAGATGACAATTTTGAGTTGGAACACTAGCTCTGTCTCTGGAACACAGTGTGTTTGATTCTGAACTCAAGCCGGGTGGCTTGGCTTTTCTTTCAGTTACACCAGTGCTCCAATTTGACAGTTTTATGTAATTCATTTTTATGCACTGAACCATGCATGTTTAGTTTGCTTCCTCCTCCTCTTTTCCTCTTTTACTCTTTTACTGAAGTGTAAAGAGGGAAGCATGTTCTATATATAGGCAATATACTAATAAATGTAGATTACTCCTTAGAATAGGAATAAAAAGCAACATTCCAAGGATAATAGGGGAGCAATTGCTACAGCTCATCTACTTTATGTTGTGATGTATTAGGATAATGAAGATTAATATATTTTCTTACTGGCAATATATTATTGAACATTTCCTGGTATCTGGTTGTGAATCAGAACAGTGATGAAGCATAACAGTAAAATTCTTCAGATGTAGGTGGAACGTTCTTGAAAGCAGACTCATCCTGATCCTGAGGGGGTGGGAAGGGAAAGAGATTTCAAATAATGAAAATTGGTCAGATTAGCGTTGTTACAAGGTAAATATATTTGGTAGTAAAATAATTGGAAGAACTTATTTGGTGTAACTTGTAATTATGCAGTTTTGTTAATGTTTGTGGCATTCTACCATATATTTTTTAAAATGAAAATGCTTGTAAAATACAGTTATTACAGGTGCTTTTAAAGTATTTAGGCAGGAAGATTAATATTTCTTCGTTAACTGTAATAAAACCTGCTTCAGTGGTGATCTCTCCTTTAAAATAACCAGTAGCTAATGAGAACTAGTATTGCAATTTATACATTAAAATATTCGTATCTTGCATACTTTACTTTGTTATGTAGTGCTAGATATTGGTTGTGGGATATTGTCACCGTAGTTTATTATTTGCTCTAATTTAGGTGGGAATTCTTGTTTTCAGGTGCATCAGACTGATAAAGACTTTTATACTCTTACACACCTGAATCCTGGGGTTGCTGATAATAACAGCAGCTTTTGTTGACTTTCTCTTGAAAGCAATCTTTTGTAAGCTAACAGTTCTCACTATTTAATCAAGTCCATGTGAAATATGAGTTCTAAATCAAAGTAGGCTGGGGCCTGATCATGACTACTGTAGAACAAGCAAAACAAAAAATGGGTTTTAGAATATTCCTCCTTTTTTTATTTTTTAAGAGACGTTTTACAGTCTGCAGTGGTCTGTGATCAGATATGCAACTCCTTTGTATATTCTTTATGGATGCTTTTCTAATATAGGCTATTAGATAATATTCTGTCTCTGCATAACATGTCTTAAAAATATAATTTTTGTAATTATATTGTTCTCTAAAACACTACAAGGTCAAACATCTCCAAAGTACTGTATATTAGACAAAGCAAGTCTCATAATACTGCAGATATTTACCCAGATGCTTAATTGTGCTCTCTGAATTACTACATAGAAGTAACCAGAGTTACTTCATCTGTAAAATTAAGTAGAATACTAAGGCTCTGTTGCATAGAAACCTCAGAGACTTCCCACTGATTTCAGTGCCCAGGGGAAAGTTAACAGACTTTGAAGAGATTTTAATTTAGAGAAGTGATTGGGTGGTAACTGCAACTTCAGAGATACAAGACCTGATCCAGAACTCTACTGAATACAGTGGGGACCATGAGATGAAATTCAGATCTGTGAATGTTCCGTTTCTTAGAACTCCCAGGCTTCTGCAGTGCTACAGGAATTGCCAACCACTAAGCTTCTACGATTCTTTTCCTGTTTTATTTTTAAATACTGCAATAAGAGCTCCCAAGTCATTCATAAAATGTAAATACCCCATCTTTTCTGTGTTCTCATTTCTCCTATTAAGTATACACAAGATGTTCAGTACTGTAAAAATAAAAAAAATCAATCCACTTATAGAAATTCTGAATGCCAATGTTTCCTCTAAAAACAGTTGCAATGAATAAATGTGCGTTTGCATAATTTGTGGGGTTTTTTTTTTGCATTTGTATGCTGTCTGTTTCAATGCAAACTTTTTCTTGTTTTTGTAATCACAGGACTATACCTTGACAATGTACTTTCAGCAAGCGTGGAGGGATAAGAGGCTGTCCTATAATGTAATACCTCTAAACCTTACTCTGGACAACAGAGTAGCTGATCAGCTGTGGGTTCCTGATACCTATTTTCTGAACGACAAGAAGTCATTTGTACATGGTGTCACCGTAAAGAACAGAATGATCCGATTGCATCCAGATGGGACAGTCCTTTATGGACTTAGGTCAGTATGAATCATTTCTGACTCTTCTCTCTTTTTTAGGCTGTATATCATAGCTTCAAATTAAAATATATTCTTTACCATTTTTGATGCTGTTCTTTTTGGTGCTGTATTCTGTATAATTTACTGTATTCCAGATGCAATTTCAATTTAAGTATACTAGGAATGGATGAAGGGTTTTATTCTTATTTTATGTAAATTGTGTTGATAAACTGCCATTTTTAATGCAGCTGAGACACTTACATTAAGGACAGATAAGACCAAATATTATTTAAAAAACTCATTCTGGATTAAAAGCCAGGTTTAAAGCTGTTTCCTCACAGGAACTGAAATAAGAAATGCAAAATGAGGATTAGAGGTAAAAAGGGAAGATTATGACAGCTGAATTGATAGCCTAACTAAATGATACATTTCTGTAAACACTTTTGATTGAATAGTAGATTGGTTTGCATGCAACACAGATGAATCAGTTTTCTGATTTTCACTGAGATGAGGCATGACTCAAAAAGCTTTTCAGCCTGTTGGTGTTACCGTGTATCACTGTAGGGAGAGCGGCAACTGGAGAAATCAGCAGAACAACTTCACTCCGAAAAGCTTGGAAACTGGGGGAACTATTTATTTGGCAATGCTTATAGAAAAAATAATTTCCAAGGAGGTGATTTGCAAATACTCCTGCAAAAGATGAGTGACAGCATGGTGTGAGCAGGTGACAAACAGAGAGAAAGCACTGACTGAGTTAAAAAAAATGCTGCAAAATTTAAATCTAGAATGCCTCATATTTTGATATTTTGAAAAATATGCACTGATTTCAGGGAACATTATTCTTAAAACTTCTATTCGTGTATTTCTTTCATTTTCACTTGAAATTTCTATTGTCTGTCTGTAACTATTATGTCAAGATGCATGCATTATGAACATGGTTATTTTCTACCCAGCCGTGAAGGAAAGTGGCAGTATCTTCTAGCTCTTAGGTAGAAACCAGTGTCCCTGAGACTGAGAGAGAAGAGTAGATGAGTGCTCTCACCACTGTGCTGGAGTCAGGCTTCAAGTGCCTCCAGTCTGGATGAGACCTGGACTCTTGCAGTCTGTGGCAGATGGTGATTCACCTCCAGAAAAAGGGAGTGAAAAGCATCAAAATGTTCACTTGATAGATACTTCGGTTTTGAGGCACACTCCTAATGTGCATGATGCCGATTTCATCCTTCATTGTGGAATATTTTCCAATTGGTGAAAAAAAAAATTGGGCTTTCCCTGGCTCCTCAGCTTCCTCTATGTTTAAGGAATAGCACTGCCTTTTACAGCTGACAGATTATTTTTCTACTTAAAAAAAAAAAAAAAAAGGAAGAAAAATAAAGGGCTGTTATAGTTACTAACAGAAAAAAAAACAACTGGCTACGTCTTGTACACAGCAAAGTGTGTCTTCTTGAAGTGTGACCGCAATAGCAAAGTACCTGAGTGCATTTGCAGGCAGCGGTATGGCTTTTTTTAGGAAACTTGAGACCAAGTAGAGCATTTTGTTAAAAATTGCAGAATGGTTTTGTTTTGTTTTTCTTTCCCAGAAACTGAAACAACAGATTCCATTGTTAGATCTGTGGCATATTCTCTTACGAACTGCAGAGAAACATTTTGCCATATCTGACTGAATGAATTCATTCTGAGTTATGTTTTTTGCTCTTTTGTTGCTGGTTATTATAACTACCAATTTGTATTGTGTCCAGTTGTGTTTTTTGGGTGAGAGCAGTTCAGATTTCAGCACTATGGCTGGGAGCAAGTCAGTCCATTGGTTTGCTGTTCAATGAACCAACAGATACTTGGTGCCTTGAAATGGTGAAAGTGAAATACAAACCAACTCCGTTTAGCTGAATTGGTGCTGGTATTGCTTCATTGAGCATATATAGCAAATTGGTCTCAATATCTTTTATAATACAATAAAGTAAAATCTAGTCTATTTTTTAGCTTTACTTAAACCTATTTAATTAAATTGAACATTAATGCTTTGATACTTTATTTCTCAGAGTTACTTTTTTCAATGCTTGCTATCACTATATGGTATCCAAAATGGCTTTATAATAATTCTGTATGTTGTTTCTATTGCAGAACTTGCACACAGCTCAAAATAAAGCTACATAGGAGAAGTTTTTTCTTAGGTCAATAGTTGCAGATCAGAAAATAATTTTCTAATGTTCCAGTATACCTAGCAGCCTTGTATTTGTGATTAGCAATTCTTACATCCCTTTTAAGACTTTGCTTGGTACATTTCAAGTGTTCTGTTTGCCCTGTGAACTTGCACAAGATGCATGATGAATGTGAATTCTACCTCTGTTCCCTTGTGCTGAAACTACTTGTATGCTGAGGGTAGTAGCAAGATAACTGTCACCGTGTACTCCCCCTACCTGTCACAAAAGATCAGGGGCTGCAATTGTCATGGGTCCAGCTGCAACTATGTACTTGAACAGCAAAAGAAGAAAGGACACCTCTTTTTTCTTGGAGAGGCAGTGTATTTTTTTGTTGAGGCTGTGCAACATGAATTGAAACCTAATAGATGAGTCCATGGCAAGAAGAGGTCTGCGTTTTGACCATAAGATATTTATGAAGTCCATTTTGTTTTCTAATTCAGGAATATATCGTCTCTAGTCCTGGCAGGACTATCTGATTAAAGTTATTAGCTGCTGTTAGAAATAAAACAATTATTATTCTTACGTGCATGGAAATTGGGATCTATTAATGCTAGTTTAACAAGAAGAATCTTTCTTTTCATCATTGTACTTTGTGCTATAACTTGTTGCAGGTTGGTCCTTGAGGTTGTTTGCTGCATTTAGAGAGATGTACTTTGTAGTGGATGCAGTAGATAGGTCACTGTTCAGCTACTTTGTATAAATTCACACACTGTCTTCTGAGTGTTGGAAGAAACATAATGCCATTTATTCTTCCACTGAAAAAAAGAATTTTATGGTTAACATTTTTTTCCTCTAGCTTTTGTAACACAGGTTAAAAAACCAAAACAAGCCAAAAGCAACAACAGAAAACCCCATCCAATTTAAAGGCACAATAGGTAATGGGATTGGATGAAGAATTTTTCTTTGATCTCAGTTATTTGGATATGTAAGTTTATTTTAGAGAAATCATGACTGCATTTGTGTGCATGTACTTTTGTAAAATATATATCATCAAAATATTACATTGTTTGGGTAAGACCTGTTACAAAAGCCATATTATTATGATTTTGAAAAGAAATACTTCTATTTCTAGCTTTATCTTTTCCAGTTTTTAAGATTTCTATCTGCCTGTCCTTCTCAGGATGTAGCCTGTTTCCAGGGAGGTTTGGAAGGGGGAATGGCAAGGGCAAAAAACAAACCTCAATATTAATATTGGTCTGTCATAGTTGGATAATTGCCTTCAAACCTCTGAATTATTAATGATCCATGGACAAATTTTTGGGATGCAGTGTAGAAGACCCTCCCTCCTCTCCTCCTCCTTAGACTCAGTCAAGTAGGTCTTGGAAAGGCTTTCTGGCTAAAATGGCTTTCTAATACTGGTGTGCATGTGGCAAATACACTTGCTGGTAACACAACAGAATTGTATGATTGGCCATATTCTGCTTTTGCCTTTGCTGGACCATGTAGCAATCAATGATATGATTCTAATGGTAAGGTTTCAGTTTTATAGCCTTTAAAAGCTTTAACTGTCTATTTAATCTAAGATTAATTCAAAATTAATATGATTTGAAGTGTCCAGAGTAGTGATATTTTTAATGCCCGCTTAGTATTAATTTCCACATATCATCTAAAAAAATCCCCTCTGTACTATTACTGGTCTGATAATCATTACTGTTATGGCTGCATTAGATTTCAGCTTATACTTGCAGTGGCATATTCTGACTTTGAAATGCATGCTACTACATTGAAATTCTGTTAAATTAGTTTTAAAATTTTACTTTTGTCTCCACAAACATCTATTTATAAACATGTATAAATGTATACACATGCACACACAGACATACATATGTTGCTGTTAATTCGATTTCATTTACTTTGATTGCTGTAATCAAATCTGTTGAACTCCAAATCGTCTTACTACCAAACTGGTAATACAGAGATGTAACCGTCTCTTTCTTTTATGCCTGTGTGGTTCAATTTCTATTTTGGATGGAAGAAGCGGTGATCCCTTAACATTGTTTTTGTTTTTCCTAACAGAACCCATGCAATGCATAGTGTCAGATCTGGTTAGGTTAAACAGTATGAAAGTAAATTTCAGGGAGGCAGTTTTGTCAGCACCTGCCTTATACTGTCAGTGAAAGGGGAGAGAGAGAAATGGGTACTAATGAACGTAGACATCTATATGGAAATTATGATGTCCTTGTAGCCTGCCCTATTCACTGCTACAGGGCATAAGGTAAGGATGTAACTGAACTGTGACCAGTTTCTTACAGAGAATGTGACATACTGGTTACTTTTAGGTTTAGAGGGATTTTTCTTTCTGAGGGATAGCTGCCAGCTATTTATGTTTTGGGAAAATGCTTTTTTTCTGTATTCCAGTTGCAGTATGGTATTTACAAATACAACTGAACTTTTTTTTTTCTTGCCCAATTAAAAATAAATGTTTTATTTCATATTATTTTCCTATTCCATCTGGCAAGAAAATTCTTTGCTGCCAAGACCAGGACATTCAACAGATGATATATTTAAATCACTAAAATGATAGAAAATTGCAACATATAGTCTTAAATGAAGAGTCATTTCAGGGAAAATTGCTATCTGTTGGTGGGTAAGATGACTTGCAATAGGATATTAGTGATTTAACAATATATATATAAAATTAAAATTACAGGATCAAGATTCAAATCTAGGATAATAATCGGTGTACAGTAGGTTGAGCAAAGCTTGAATGACATATGCAGCCAGAACTCAGGAAAAGACATGGCTTTAACTAAATTTCTGTGTCCTGAAGTATCTGGTTTATATAATACACACAGCAGAAATAGTTGCTGTGATAGATAAGATCTGGTGTTTCTTAAATTTATTTTTGTAGATATGTACGTATATATATATAAAAAAAAAAAAATCCCCTGACTTTTGACATCAAATCTGTTCTGAAATGCAGACAGAAAGTTCGGCTTTCTTCTGGTTTATTCTGTGTCATTCTGTGGAAGAACTGCTTCTCTGATTTTTGCAGTCTGTGGAAGAACTGGAAGTTTTCCAGGGTTGAAATACAGGAGAGGTTTACATTGGATATAAGGAAGAAATTCTTTCCTGTTAGGGTGGTGAGATGCTGGAATGGATTGCCCAGGGAGGTTGTGAGTGCTCCATCCCTGGCAGTGTTCAAGGCCAGGTTGGATGAAGCCTTGGGTGACATGGTTTATTGTGAGGTGTCCCTGCCCATGGCAGGGGGGTTGGAACTGGATGACCTCAAGGTCCTTTCCAACCCTAATTATTCTATGATTCTATGAAATACACCTCTTTGCTGGAAGAGACCATCTGGGTGTTGTGTGTCAGAGTAAGGAGGAAAATAAGTTTAGAATACTATGATTAAATATTGTTGAATAAGTGGCTGAAGATGAAGATGTTAGATGTGGTTTTGCACCTTTAATAGGCTGGGTTTAGAGATATTTACTCTTGTGCACACTTATTCTAGCAGTCCTCAAAAGTGAACTCTGCAACACTGGGTTAGACAATGAGGAATGATGATTACATGGCAAAGAGTGCTGTGTACTTTCGTACCTCTTCAGTTGGCTGTTTTTGTGTGTTCTCTAACTGAAGCTTGCAGATGTTTTTTATTGAAAAATAGACCACACACAAGTTCTGATAGTGTCCACATCCTGTGAAGTGATGATATTTCCATCCTTTTTAGCCAAAAGAAAAACATAAAGAAGTAGAGCAGAGTAGTTTTGTTGGAAATGAAAGACTTGTCCCACTTGAAAGCTGAAAAGTTTTAGTTGCTGAGATTTATTTAATATATTGCAAGCTATGAGTTTCTAACCCAACCAGCAATAATTCCTATTTGACTGCTATGATCTAGCAATCTCTTGTAAATGATTGAATTATGTGTACATTGGTCTTGCTTTATCCTGTCTTTATTTCTTGCTACCAGTATTGTGTCATGTGAATTCAAAACAGTCCTGGATGCTTGGATTTAGTGTTCTCAGCTGTGCCTTGTGCTGCCTGCTCACTCGGCTTCAGCTGCTTGAAAATTTTCAGTGTTGCAAGTGAAATAGATTCTCCCACACTTTGCTCTATTAAAATAGCCTTGGGCATTTTTGTTGCATTAATAGACTTGTTCAGCAATTTAACTTCTCATTTGCAGCTTATTATCTACAAAATCTGATGGACAGTTTACAAAGCAATTGCCTTTCTAAATGCCTTTAGTTCTGAGAACATGCTGTTTGAGAGGTGAATTGTTCACATCAGACATCCTTCAGTAAATCATCTGATCTTTATCTTGCTACTTTTTGCTGCTTCTGATACCACCCCCAGCCTGCTTGATAGGGCTTATTTTTTAAGCATAATGTGGAGGTAAATTTTCATTTTTCAGTTTCAGGACCATAAAATCATTTGTGCTAGCTGGAATTAAAATGATGCCTTTGGGCCATGCAGAATATTTCAAATATCCTTGTAATTCCTAAGCTTCCTCTGCAAGAGACATCTATCCTGCCTTTTTGTGACAAAAATATATTTCCAGATGGTGGACAGAAGTTATTTAAAGACTTTAAATGTGCTACCATCCTAAACAAAAATTTTCTCAGAAATCAAGCATTTGCATCTTTCTCAATTTGGGGATTTCAGAAAGGATAAGAAGGACCTGGGCTTCTCTTCTGGGGAAGAAGATGCTATTTTGGACGCTGTGTTCCTGATCATGGTAATTGTCCAGGGGCAGGTACTTCTGATTTCAGCACCTTACTGCTGCTCTTGACTGTGCAGCCTTTCACTCAAACTGGTCAAGTCTCAGGAAGAAAACTGAGGAAACATTATAATGAGGTCCTCTGGAGTGGCTTAAAAGAAAGCCCTGCAGTGAGATGCTCTTCTGCCACTCTTGTTTCTCAGTTTGAGCACCAGCTTCGTCTTTCAATGGTATCTCAAAGTACTGTTACCATTTGAAAAAAGAAACGTTATTATAAACCAGACATCGTTAAATGAGGGTGTTTAAAAGTGTCATGTCAGGGACATCAAATCATCAGTAAATTGCATTGTAAATTTGAGGGCCAAAAATGTACATGTTAAATTAAATGCTTGTTTGAAAAATATGTTAATGATCCTTAGATGCTAGGCCCTTCTGCTGTTTCTGCCCCAGTCATTTTGGCCCAGCAAGAAGAGAGAGTGTAATGCAGTGACACAGAACTTCAGATTGAAAATGTTTTCTTGAATAAAAAGATTCAGACTTTTATCCTAAAATAAGGAATGTAATGGTATAGTTGCTTTCTGTTGCCTCAGTTCCATATAAATTTTCTTAATCTTGGATATCACTTCTTGTCATTATTTTTATGTTATATAAATATATAACACTAAATTTCTTGGTATGACAATAAGGGCATGTACAAGCATTGGAAAGAGTGATTGAAAAGTGATTTATTTAAGACTTGTTTGAGTATGAGACTCTACTGTGAGCGGGTGTTTCCATTATGGTAACTGGATAGTTTTTTGTTGTTAGTGCTTATGCTCACAGGTACAATTACTGAATTTTCAGATGCCAACAATACTGGAAGTCAGTTCACAGTCTGGCATGCAGTTGTTTAGTTTTTCACAAGAAATCAGGTGAATTGGATTCCTGTGTCCAATTTGTCAAGACTGTTAGGGTATACATGCATATCCATATCTATGGATATGTATATGGATATGTAAATAGTGCACACAAGTGTTCAGGAGCTTTTTGAAAACAGGCAGAAACAAAAGTGAATGGCCTTGAGTTGAAGTCATAAAGCTGTTGTGAAGACACAACAGAGAAATATTGTGAAGAATACTGCACAGTTATGCAGAATTTTGAGCACAAAGCATCACCTGCATTAAAAAGGAAGCATTCCCCTCATCCAGTCTCATTGTTTGGAAATCCAAACAGGGCAAGCCAGATGCCAGTTCTTGTCTTGCACAGTGAATATTATCCAGCATAAGAAAAGAAACTTGAATCCAGCTTAAGGAAAATAATTTTTGTTTTAGCCATACAAGGTATAATCAAGTCTCATGCAAAGTAGTTGCCAGATTCTGTTTTCTTGTTCAGGAACTCAGCACAGAAACAGAATTGCTGTTAGTTTTAATGATACATAAACTGGAGACCTAGGTTGTCTTTGTGACATGAAACAAATCATACAGCTTCTCTGCCTCAGTTATTCCATTTATGAAATTGGAATGCTAAAACCTGCCTTCTCACAGGGGTGTTGTGAAGACTAATTAATTAGTTTCTGAAGTGCTTTGATCCCATAAAACACTACATAAGTGTCAAGTATTATCATGAAGAATTATAAAATGCCAACCTTCATATGCACCTTGGGATAGCTGTTTTATAGATACAAATCTGTTCCATTCTCTTTAGAATCACATTGTTTGGCTTTTCCTACATAGCACGAAATGAGCTATGTTTAGGAAAGATGCAATTTTTGGAATAAAGAGGAGATCACTTGATGGTTGTAAGTATCTTTTTCCATTAAGGACTCGTAGATTAAAGATGTATTTTGCTATAGGATTTGGAATGGTATAGTTTCAGAACACCTCCATCCACAGCAGGAGGGAGGGTAGTTGAGTTTTAAATACCTCCCTTATCTGAAAGAAAACAAAGATATCTTTCTACTTCAGTTCCTTTATTAGATCTTAAGTATGGGATAAATATTCAAGAGGGTCTTTTCCTTTTATTTTATATGAAATGGCTTTTAAATCATTAGTATGTGAATAATTAATTCAATTAAGCTTAATAAGGAAAAAGCTTTAAGTCACAGGAATCTTTCCATTAAAAGCCCTATTATCCAAGATTATTACATTGCAATGAAGTGAAAAAAATTCTGAGTTTTATTGCCTAACAGACAGACTGTGGCATTTAGTCTGTGTTAGCAAGAAAAACTCCATCAGCTATAGAACCATGTAACGGCTTAAGTTGCTCCAAGGGTATTGCATATTCCAAAACCAAATAGAGGTCATCAAACATTTAATCTTGAATTAAAATTTAAATATTAACATTATTTAGAATTACAGCGATCTATCCAATTTCCCCTCTGTAATATCTTATCATATCCTTTTAGCTGGTAGTTGGTAATCCTGACAATTGAAATTTCACCTGGAAAGGACATGCCTAAAATCCAGGAAACACTGATCGAGACTCAGCTCTTGAGATGGATGTTAAATATGTGTATACATACATATGCTAAATGCATAATATATATTCAATATGTAAATACTGTGCATATATATATGCATAAAGTTCTATTTGCACTTTTTTTTTTGTCTAAAATCGGTAAAATCCGAGATGGATGTCCTAAGTAGGGGCAGGCTCGTGGGTGAAATTTTAAGGCCTTACATTTGTGAGGAAAATAAATGTTATGACACTGTTTAGAGCTAATACCTCACAGTCACTTTCTACTTTTCTGAACATTACTGTAAGACATTGTAGAATACTGTTTATTAAATGGAAAGAGCTTTATTTTTTTTTCCTAGCAAGTGTTCTAACTGAAGGTGCAAGCGCTTGGGCATATTTCTCATTCCAGTTAAATACCTAGTTTTAGTGGTGTTTTGTTTTGTTTGTTTCCAGGTGTTATCCTTTATTCTTGAATGGAATCTCTGTGAAGAAAATAGCTCTTTTGTTCATCTATTGTTTTGTCATATTTTGTTGAGCTCTAAAAAAATGGTAAAATGGTTTCTGAGAAATAAGAATTGCCTCAACTAAAATCTGAGTCTTATTTTTAAAATATTTTTCTCAGATTTCCTGGGTCTAATGTCTATTCTTTATTCCTGTGAAAATGTAAATTTCTGATGGCCCTCAGTGTGCAGAGCAGCTGAGGAAACCCTTTATTGAAACAATGCTTAGTTGCGTTTAGGAGAGAAATTAGGAGAAGGTACAAGAAATTCCAGGGTTTTGTGGTTTTTTTTTTACACTTCCTGATAAGTTCTCCAGACTCCACTGGTGTGTGTAAACATCTGCAGAAAAGCACTTTTAAACCATGCTTGTCACTGATCTTTAGGCTGAAATGCAGGCATTTTTGCATCAGCCATCAGAGAACAGGTTTTTTTCTCTTCTAAATCAGTTGTGTAAGAAAGCAATGTTTTTTTCCCAGAGTTCTTTCTTTCTGAATAAGCACCCCTAGAACACTCCCTGCTTCTGCTACTCAAGAATTATGCAATTTGAGGAGTGAGGGAACAGAAAAAGTTTGGAAAACCACCCTTTGAAATTCACATGAATGTGCCATCTGTATGAGCAGATGGGCAAAATGTCTCAGGGCCAGGAGGAGACTCTGAGATCAAATCAGAAGGAAAGAACTACAGACAGACATGTTCCTTGTGAACAAAAAGGACCTTAGCGATTACTTCAGTGACATGATCTGGAACCTAGTCCCTCAGAAATTGGTGTCTCTGTGGCAGAAGAAGTTTTGAGGGCTGGAATCAAGACCATATAGATTCCCATGGCATGTAATCTGTGGACACTCTCTTTTCTGGGAGACTGCCAGAAAAGAACAAATGCTCAGGTCTCAATTATTTTCATATGTGAACTGTGAATACACACTGTGCATTTCACAGGGAGGGTTCACCAAAGTGCATTATCCTCCTTAGTTTCTAAATTGAGAAATCATTTTTTTCTCCATCTTTATATGGTATATAATTCTTGAGGACATTCTTTAAAGCATAAAATTAATTGCAATAAATGCAGGTTATCGAATATACACGACTTCCTTCAACAGGTTACAATTTCTGTTGCATGATGGCTATTGCTGACATTGGATGTCAATTCACAAATTCTGTGAAATAGACTCATAGAAACATTTGAATTGGCAAAGGCCTTTAAGATCATTGAGTTCAACTGTTAAACCAGCACTGCCAAGTCCACCACTGAACCATGTACCTCCATGCCATGTCTGCACATGTTTTAAATTACCTCCACAGATGGTGACTCTACCACTTCCCTGGGCAGCCTATTCCAGTGCTCTTCAGCCTTTTTGGTGAAGACGTTTTTCCTAATATCCAATCTAAACCTCCCCTGGCGCAACATGAGGCCATTTTCTCTTGTCCTGTTGCTTGTTACTTGGGAGAGGAGACTGACCCCTGTGTTGTTACAACCTCATTTCCAGGAGCTGTAGAGAGCTACAGGGTGAGTCTCCAGACTAAACACCTACAGTTCCCTCAGTGACTCCTGATCAGGCTTGTTCCCTAGACCTTTCACCAGCTTAATTGCTCTCCTTTGAAGCTGCTCCAGCACCTCAGTGTCTGTCTTGTAATGAGGGACCCAAAACTGAACGCAGTATTCAAGGTGCAGCATTACTTGTGCCCACTACAGGGGGTTGATAACTGTCCCTGTCCTGCTGAACACACTTTTTCTGGCCCTTCTGGTTTTCTCTTGGCATCCTTTTAGCTCTCCTCAGTTGCCTGCACCTTCTTCCAAAGGTCATAAACTCTCCTTTTTTCCCCCTGGAGTTCCAGCCGGTTTTTCTGTTCAGCTGTGTCAGCCTTTTGCTCTGCCAGCTTGTCTTTCACCACATGGACATGGCTTGCTCTTGCACCTCTAAGGTTTCCTTCTTCGTGAATGCTCATTCTTCCTGCACTGCTTTGCTCCTCCCAAGGGACTCTTTCAGTCAGGCTCCTAAACAGGCCACCAACTCTGCCCTCTGGAATTTTAAGGTAGTAGTTCTGCTGATCCCCCTCTTCTCTGAGAATCATGAACTAGCATTTTGTCATTACTGTACCCAAGGTGGCCTCCAACCATCTCAGCATGTACACAAACAACGGATCCAGCGGGGCACTCTCCCTGTCTGGCTCACTCACTGGCTGTTTCAGGAAGCTCTCTTCCACATGCTCCAGAGATGACCTAGGCAGTTTCTCCTCTGCTGTTTTGGATTTCTAGCAGATATCTGGCAGGTTGATGTCCCCTGTGAGAGCAAGGGGTAGCAATTTTGAGCATTCATAGCTGCTTATAAAATATTCTGTCTGCTTCTTCATCCTGGTTGGGTGGTCTACAACAGACTCCCACCATGATACCTGCCTTTTTGGACGTCTCTTTGATTCTTGCACATAAACACTCAACCCTATCATTACCATCATTAAGCTCTAGATAATCAAAACACTCCCTGACATACAGGGCTCCCCCACTACCTTTCCTGTCTTGCCTATACACTCCGAAGGGTTTATAGCCATCCATTGCAGCACTCCAGTTGTTTGTCAACCCGCCAAGTTCCCGTAATGGCAACTGTATCATAATTTCCTGCTGCACACAGACTTCCATCTTCTCATGTTTGTAGCCCAAACAGAGAGTTAAAGCTTGTAAGTATGTTGCTATTTACTGACAAGTGTTCATCTTGGGACTGTATTTTAAAACTCTGCATTTAAAAATATTTGCTCCAATAATTTATCTTGAAAAGTGAAAGGGGTATAAAAGCACGTGAACGTCTATGCAAAAATATCTACTTTTCCCAAAGCCCTGTGCAGGATTGTAAAGGCACTGGGGATTATAAAGCTAACATTTGCTTCCACTTAGAAAACATAGTGATTGACTTTAACAACCATTGCAAGACAAAGTTAGTTTTACTGTAGAAGGTGTTGCATGCCAGTGCTTTGCTTATTTAAAGTGCTTATGGAAAATATATTTAGTATGTATTGAAAATTTTACTGTGCATTCTCTTCAGAATGCAAAGAAACAAAGGATGAATAGCTGTTGGGGGAACACTATGAAATCTCTGTTTCATCTGCATTAACTGAAACTGGTGCAGTGTGGTCAGGACCAAATGTTAGTGTTTATTTTTCAGGCTTCTGTCTCATGGGCCACAGATTTTCTAGCCTATTTTAGTGTGTTACTTCTATCAGTCCTGTTCCTGTCCCCACTGGGAAGTCTCTGAGTAAACACTAGAAATGTTGGAGGTAGAAGAAAAAATTTCTTTATTACAATATTGACATGCGTAATTTCTGTCTCCTTTCTTGTCATTTGTGACTTATTTGTCATGCCAGTTTTATGGCAGTTGTTACTGGTGGGAATGTTAGCAAAAATTAGCTAACAATCATTTGCCTTTCTATATGGTATGGCTTTTGGCTCTGGTTACTGATTTTTGGTTTGGTTTGGTTTTTATAACCTGAAAGCAAGATGTGTGTTTGAGAACAGCCATGTACCTTAACAAGGTAGTATAGCTGATTCTGCATAGGAAGAAGTACTGCAACAAAGTTCTGGGTGCTTCTGCTTATGTGGGAGAGCAAGAAGACATTAATGGTCATAAGGCTTCTCACAATCTACTTCATAGATATTTTTACCAAAATATTAAAAATTTCAGCCAATGAAAACCACTCGGAAAGAGCTTAGAAATCCCCTGAACTCAGATGCCTACAGAATGTTTGTATATGGTCAGCGGAGGAGGTAAATTATTTTTAGACCTTGCTGATAAGTTCTATCCTTTCAGCGAGATATCATCATCTGTGTTTTCATCTTATCATTCTCTCCCTAGAAAATGGCTCATATCTGCTCCATTTGGTTCTGTATGTAAAAAGCAGAGATGATGATCAATGCACAAGATGGGAAACAAGACAAAGGCAAGGGGGTGCATACTGAATATTCATCCCTCTCTCCTTTTAATTATACACATTAGAAGCTTATTTCATAATTACATCCCAGACTGCATTTTATTCTTGGCTAACAACTGAGAATAAAGCACTGTATGTCTTTAAACATAAGTCTGTGGGCTGTTTCTACAACAAGACGGTCTCCAAAACGCATCTAATTCTAACGTAGAAATGCTGCATTATGGTTATCCTGAAATGCCTTTGAATATTGTTTCAAAGTGTTAGTGTGGCTGAATAAATGATATGTACAGCATAGAGCAGATAACTTTTGTTGCTGTTGGATTTTTAAAGAGGTGATAGAGTAGCCATAAGACAGACATGCCATTAGTCATTTTCTATGATTTTGGTGTGCCTTCAAGAAAATACATTTAAGAGCTGAAATACTTATCTGAAAAAGATTCGTGCAAGAGCATTGCTATGACGCACACACACACACCCTGCCCCCCAACCAGACTGAATAGTGTATTTCCCTTTGAAGGAAAACATACTGTAGATACAGTCAAGATAATTATTTTTTTATAGGTTTCTGTGTTCAGCTTCTGATGCAAAATATTTTTATGTCACAAAGAAGGCACAGTATAATTTCAGGACAATTATTTGCATGTCATTAAAATTGAAGGATGCTGATAAAATGTTGGGTGCTGGTGTCTGGGAAGGCGATCTTAGTTTTCAGGTATGTCTTTAATAATAGAAATAGATAAAACTTAACCTGGTTCTGAAGGGTCCTGAAGTCTTTTCCAGACACTTATCCTGCAGGATTCAGAGTTATGATGTTTTAAAAAGATTTAGCTAACATAAAAAAGAGAAAAAACTCAACTCTGAGAAATCTGAGGAAGCATGAATGCAAGCTGAGTTCTAGAGGAGATTAAAATCCTGTTTAAGAGTGTAAAGATCTTGGTATGCAAAGATCAGCAAGAAACGTTTTTCCCAGACAGGTAGTTCTATAGTGACCCACTGATATTGCATGTGAGGTCCCACTCATGTAAATCATCAGCAACAGCAGTTTGCTGTTGACGTCAGGCTTCCTGTTATCATCTTTTTTTTCTGCTCCTCCTTTGATCTAACTTCACAGATCCAAAGCTTATAATGCATTTACATATCATGGCATTCTTTGTTATATTGAACACTTGACATTATTTCAAAAAACATCTAAAAACATTATGTGCAGGGATAGCTCAGAATCTGATATTGCAGTGTTATGATGCTATGCTTTTGGGTTTTGTCTTTTTCTTTTTTTTAACGTGTTAATATTTTGTTTCCACAAGCACTGAAGGTATTTTTCATGTATTGAAAAAGAGAGACTCCCATTCTAGCTGTCTCGCCTGGTAACATCTTGTCTGCTTCATCTTATTTAATCTTCTTTAAGTTTCATCTTTTCATTTTATTTCAATACAGCTTTATCTTCAATGCAATCTATATCTGTGACCTATGGGATTTCTAGGAAGATATGCTGTGTCCTGGTCATAGAAATAATGGGAAGACTGAATAAAAGCCCTGACATTGTTAGCAGTGGGAATACTACCCCATAGCACTGAACACAAGAAAAAGACATGGAGAGTAATATTTATTTAATATCAAGAATGAAAGCTAGTAGTAAGTGATACATCTGGAAATCTATATACCTATTACAGAATCTTAGCAATTTGTTCAGAGGAAGTAATAGATATCAGATCAATGTAAGGCAGTTGAAAAATACATGACTGATAGATGCAATACCTGAACTATATAGCTTCAAGAAGGAAAAGGTAATTATGACTTGAGCTTATGAAAGAAAAAAAAAAGTATCAACAAAGCAGTTTTTCTCACTTAGATTTATTCTTTTATGTTGCATTTGTCAATGCAGTAAGTAACAAAAAGGGCTTCTAGTTTTGCTTCGTTAGGTAATGGATCTGTATATTGCATTTTATCTTATGCTAGATATGTTACTGATGGCCAAGCTGATAAACCTGGAGAGTCTGTTGAGCCTTAGCAAGTATCTCAAGATATCACTACTATATTCCTGACTTTTTCACCCCTGAAAAATGGGGTGGAAATGTGGCAAATTAAATACTGTGCCCATGGCAGAAAAAAAAATCTGTTAAAAGAAATAAGGTGTCTTCATACTTTCAGGCTTTTAAAATTCTGTTTCAGTTGAGAAAAATCAGCAGGAAATGCACATTCATTTATGTTCATTAGCTTTGACAGGCATGCACAGGTAAAGTGTCTTACTCAGTTATTTGTTGTGCAGTAGTTCTTACCAGCCCTGGAAAATACAATGTTAAAAGTGCTTTTTAAAAGATATTAATAGTTCAGTCCTAGTGTGACACATAATCTTTTGTCCTCAGTACTGAAAGTAGGATATCAGTTAAAAGAGCAAGGCATCAGCTCTGCATCAGGGGATTTATGTACTAAAAAAGTTTTAATGAAGCTATTTTGTAGCTATGAACATTGGAGATAGTGGTAACTTGTATCTGGTCAAGAAGTAACAAATCCCCTTTATGGAGTATTAGTTATCAGTGGAGAGTTTCCATATAGATAAATCAGTGCCTCTCAATGTGTTGGCAAAAAGGGTCAGTGTTAGCAAAACCAGTTCTCTTCCTCTTCTCCGTTTCAAGCATTACTTTTGTATTATATTCAATATTGAGTAGCAATGAAAATAAACTATATAGGTAAGTTGAGATCTGTGAATGGCAGTGTCAGAGGCTATGTCATCAGCGTCCCAGTCCTGTCCCCTCTATCCCTGATTTGTAATTCATCAAATATATTCTTAGCACTGATGAGGTTCTCCGTCTTCCTTGTGTTTGCTTTGAAAATGCATTATCCTCTCCCCTTCTGGCTTTGCCTGACACTACTATCCTGCCTTATCACTGTGTGCTCATCTAGGCTTTCTGTTCAGCAATTTCCTAATGTAAAGTCTGTACAATCTCTAAATCTTTTGGAAAGCCAGTTGTGCTTTTTTATGGTCAGTTTTTCATTCAATTTACAGACCTTTTTTTATCTCCTGAGTCATCATTTTCTTCTAAAATTTGCAATGTTCTCTATTTTCTTTTCCTCCTTATTGCAAAAATTGGTTGCACTGGTTGGGGGGAGGAAGGAGGGTTGCCTTAGATTAATAGCATTAAATTGTCACTTTATCTTGATGCCATGCTTCTGCTTACTAACTACTGCTTAAAAATGCATCATTTTCATCCAGCTTCAGTCAGACCTTTTTTAGAGTATTGTTTTGAACCCACTGTGACAGTTTCAGTAAGTGGTGAGTTTTAATTTGTTTGTCTAATGAAGATTAGGAACTTGGCTAATGACTACATAGTCATAAGTGATGATGCTTTTTCCTCCTACTCCCTCGTTGCTTAGAACATATATTAATTGTGCAGATGGTAGTGGCTTAGCTATGTGATAGTTCGCTTTCCATCTCCTCCTCTCATGACATTTACACCATGCAGAGAGGGTGTACTGCCATCTCCTTATTTATGAAAACTTGTGATTCATCACCTGCCTTTTAAATCAAATACTAAGATTACATCTTGTTGCTAAGAGGCAGAATTTAGATTTGTGCTTTCTTCTTTTAAACACACCTGTGCCAAGCTTTGCCTGAAATGTTCAAGCAAATCACAGCCAGGAGCACTGAATTTTCATTTTCATTCCTACTGACAGCATGTGAAACTTGCAGTGCCTGTTTTATGTGGGTAACTGCAAGTCATTCCTCATGTATTTAAATGATTCACAGGTTTTTTTCAGTGTGTACCCTAGCCAAAACTTAAGCCAAGATTTACAGGTGTTTAAGTTTCACTGCAAACATTTTTTCGAATTACTAGAATACAAGTGTGATTTGTATGTGGCAGATAGGAAGTAAACACTTTTACTGCTTTTTTTATTATTATTCTTTAGCTTTTCTTTCCTACTCATGCATTGATTCATTCTTATGGTTTGCAAGAAACCACAGGAAAAATCATAATTTGGGCAAAACTAATGAAGAAATTCCTTAAAATTTCATTTCTTCTTCAATGTCATCTGTCTCTCATGGCCATCTTACCTACCAGGTTGTCTGCTATTGTTTCTTTCACGTGGAAGTATTGCTAGCTTTGTGTTCTGGGTTTGTTCTTCATAAAATTGACTGGTTTACTCATGATTCAAAGACCTTTTTACTATTAAGTTTCACTGCTGGGTTCCTGATCCTTATTCGCAAATACTAGTGCAGCTGGGTTTGTTCTTCATTTGTATAGGAAAGAGCCTGTGTTGCAGGTACAATCAAAAGAAGTTCAGGATTAGTCTCTGAAAGTTATGGTTGCAGGGAATAATTATTTTGCTGTCAATTCGAGTTCTACCTTTGGTATCTCTTTATATATATACTGTCTTTGGCAAGATAGAGATTAAAATACATCTTACTTGAAGTTGCTAGCAAGGGAGGGGGTAATGGCGTGATGAGCTTTTGGGTCGAGGGGTGATACTGAGAAGAGGAGTGGATTGGTGTCAAGGTTTCTGAGGTATAGAAGGTCAGAAATGTAATTGGAGAGGTGACATTACAAAGAGTAGAAAGGACCTGGAAATAATTTGGCTTTCATACATACAGAGTTGTAGGCTTACACCCAGTGTATGGTTTCTGTTACGTAACAGAAGATGCAGAGGTTTTGCATCGTTATGTAGTATTGTGAATATAGGAGACTTCCTGCTATTTCTGCTATAAGAAGAAACAAGTTAGTAAGGCCTTCTTAAGGCACTGAAGTCATGATTGAACCAGTTGACTAGAAAAATGAGTAAATGAAAAGTTGAGATCCGCTACAATTTGCGGTCATTGACTGATGAAAACTCTGACAAGTACAGCAGGTTTGAGCAAGCTGGTTATCACCTCTGTGTCTGTATTGCTACAAAATGTGGATTAAAATGCAAGCAGACTCCATCTGACTTCACGGCCTCTTCCCTTAGTGAACTATTGATGTTCATGTGATTAGTCTTCTTATTTGTAAGCATGGAGAAACATCTAAACTTAAGAAAGTTATTAAACTGCTGACATAAATGTATGGTCTCTGGTTAGAAATGAGTTCTCCCTACCACCGATAAGAGATTTTGAAGGGTCACTAGCTCTAGCATTAGGTTACATGAACATATGTAATGCATGACAGTAGTAATGAATTTGGTCAGTGCTTTGAAATATCTGAAAATAAGTTTGTATGTGAAATACTGAAATGTTGTGACAGTTAAAACAACCAAACCAAACAAAAACAACATCCCTGCTAAGACTTTTCTGTTGAGTTGCTATTTTTAAAAAGCTCTTCAAGCATCTTTCCCATAAGTATTATACCTCATGGAGAGAGTGGTGCAAACTCTTATTATACTTTTACATTAAGAGAATTAAAAAGCATTCTTGCCAGGTGGTTAATGGAAATGATCATGTCCTCTTACCATTATTTCATATCAGCTAATAGTGTTGATCTGTGGACATTCATAATGTGAAAAATAACAAACAACACTTTAAAAAGACAGTGTTCTTTGCTGTTTATCAGATTCCTCTGATAAACACCAGTTTTTACATAAAGGAACAAATTCAAACTTGAATATTGAAATTCCTGCTTTATAAGTATGAATCCTAGGAAATACTCATTTTGCTGCTGGAAATTCTCTTCTCTGAAGCCTATTAAACAGGTTGATTTTTGTGAGTTGTCATCCACATTTTGCCAAAGGGCTGTGGCTGGGTGGCCACTGCTCCCATGCCTGGGCTTAGGAGTGGGTGAGGATGTGTAAAAGAGGACACAGCAGCCATCAAGCTCACTGTTGTGCCTCTTGGGTGGTTATGTAGCTCAACCTGCTATGCAAGTGATGTTTTCACCTTGTGGGTTTATGCTAGTGTTTTCAGTAACCTCGAAGTACCTGTATATTTAATCAAGTAAGTGACTTCCTGATGCTCTGAATTTCCTGAGCTTAAGCATGTGTTGTCCTAGTGTTTATGTATAAAAGACTTTTGAGTAAAACATGGGAGTAATTTCAGAGATTGTTTAAATAAACCAACAAACCAAAGATGCACCTTCTACAGCAGAATGATCACCTTAAAGAATCCCTGAACACAGGGAACAGTTCTAGGACAGGTCTGACATCTCTGAGGAGCACTTGTTTTCTTGTCAAGTGTATATTTGAAGTATTCAAGGTAGAACTGATACTTTGCTGCTGAGTCTTCATTCACCTCATATGTGAACTAGTCCTAATTAATTTCTTGGAGAAAAGAAGGTCTCATTTATAGCCAAGGTAATATGAAAAGCAATGGGGGACATCTTTTCTATATTACATTATGAAAGTGCACAATATGATATCCAGTTCTGAATATACAAAATGTTGAAAGTGATACCCTCTGTCTGTGTAAGTATATGGAAAGCAGAGACCTGATAAAACTAATTCGAGTCATTCAAACTCTTCTGATTATTTTAAAGAATGTATGATCTGAGACTCTGATAGCAGCACTGTGTACAGAATCATTTTGGGCTGTTAGGCAGGTCAGCGTCAAGTAGAGTCTTCCAAATCTAATAGCTTTAGTGATTATAAATGCAAATAACTGACTATAGAAACTGATGGAATTTACTAGCATTAAAATGGAAAAGAGTGGATCTTGGTAAGATTGCCAAAGCTTGTTTTGAGTGAATTTTATTTATTTATTAAAAAATGTACTCTGGAGCAGCATATGGAAATTAGGAGGAAACTTGCTTCCCTCCCCCAGGTGTATGGATTGGTGTTCTAGTCCCTGGAATTTGGTCACTGAGAAGTTTCAAGGGTCACATTCCAGCAACAGGAAAGGGCCAACTGAATATCAAAAAAGCATCCTCTGTGTAGCTTTTCTATTTAGATTTCTTGTTTCTGTTTTTTATATAGCTCATCAGCCTTTCACTTCTTCCTGCTAGTATGATGCAGCGAGTGTGCCAGAAAGTTTTGGGGTGTTTTTCCTCCTTTTGTTTGGCACAGAATTATCAATGTTCTGAAATAAAGATGAGCAAGGGAAAGGTCGTAACTGAACATACTAACTTTGTCACAGGAGGAGGTACAGCCCTTGAGAAACTGTGGATTTCAGCGGGATAGCTGGAGTTAACTTAGATGCATATTAATTGTAGTCATGAGGTTAAAAAAGCCCTATATGCTTCTCTCATGTATCCAGTAAACTCTTAACTAAAGTTGAATTGATCTGAAATATAGATACTGATTGGTAAATGTTAAAGAGCATAGTTTCCCATTCTCAAAATAATATTGCTGCTACTTTTATAATATATTATAGCAATGTCTATTTGTCTAAAATGGACCAGATAGGAAATGGAGGATTGAGTGCATAAGCCTAACATAGTAGATGAGAAGAGCACTGAGGCCAGACATGACTTCTGGAAGGTGACAGGAGACAGTTTTAAGGAATTTATTTATTCATTGTAAATAAATAAATAAATAAATTGCAGGCTTAGGTATCATGTCAGTGGCCCTGTCTGTCAGGGGAGGTGAAAGAAGGAGCATGACCAGATACAGCTGCAAAACAGGTTTTCTCCACTGATGTCTACTTGCAGGCAAGCCCAAGTAGGGAAAAAAATCAGTGTTTAAGAATAAAATATGCAGAATAAACTGTTCATATTTTGTCCAAGTCAGATCTGCTTTAAAGTTTTTATATGAATAAGAAGCATCCTTTGTTTCCCAACTCCCCATTGTAGTGTTTTATATATATAAAATCTGTACATATCTTTTTCTCCCACACTGCAGGAGCCTTACCTAAGGTCAGTTGACATTAATAAGAATCAACCACTTGAAATATGTGTGCTATGAATTAGATCTAAAAATATCTGCTAAATCTTTATTAATTTTCCTCAGTTAAATGCTGTTCACATGGGAATAGTTTTTCAGATGGAGTATGTAGCTACTGCAAGCTGGTGATTTATTAGAGACAGCTTAAATGGCCCCAGATCTGTCTGATAATTGGGGTGGAGAAGCCTCACTGACACTGGACCTTTAAGGCTGAAGTTCTGCTGCTTTATATCTCTAGGGGTTACTTATTACTCTACACATATGGGATGCTTTACATAATGTGTCTTATTCTTCTGTGCTTCATAGAAAGTGCTTTAACAGAAATCATGATTAGGAAAAACTGGAATAAATGGTAGCCATTTTAGGTGAATGATTTCTGAAATTTCAAAATACTGTTCTGGAATGGAAAAAATGTATAGTAGTACATTTCTTTCATATCTGTACACTCACTGTCTGTATTTTTATTACCCATCTTTGTCAGACGTTACATGCAGTTTTGAGAGCTGGCCAATGGTAAGTTATCACGCAGTGTATATGATGTGCTGACATCGGAGCTGTCAAAGTAGAATTCAGTTTAATTATTATTTTTTTTATTTTGTTTCCAGTCATATGCTGCTAACTTTCTGCTGTAAAAACTAAAACCTAAAAAACTTACAGATCTGTTGTTAATGGATGAGTTATAGGAATTAGTAAGCCAAAGAGTGTAATGAAATTAAATAAAAATAATGGTTCAAAAAATTATTAGAAATTAAACGATATAGATGAGTGCTAGGCATTAATTAGGGTCGTATGGCATTAATGTTTTGGTCAGCTTTTATTTCTTGTGTTAAATCTATAAATTGATTCAAGTGTTACAGCAGTGAAGTACAGTTCATGAATTATTGATTATAAAGATTTGTTTAACCTCAAGGATAACAAACTAGATGATATGTAATATTTTTCAAGCACTGAAACCCAGTTCTTATTAATCTGTTTGTCAGGGATTGAAAACAAAGTTTGGCTGCAAAAAAAGGGAAAATACAACTGCAGAGAGAAACCCTACAAATCAATAACAGGATGTATCAAGGAAGGATGATTAAGGAGCATATATTGCTCATATAGTTACTTATATGTATGTGTGTGTGAGAATGTATTCAAGTTGCCTCTCATTGTAATAAGGTGAGGGTACTCAAGCAATTAGTATTGCATGCATCGATACTGTAGATATGTTAATGGCAGTATGGATATCAACCATACTGAAATATAATATCCCTATACTTTTTGCTTTACCAGTAGTAGTGATATTTGCATGTCTGAGCCCTGCAAAATCTGTCATGGACTTTTCCATCTATTACATAGATCTTTATTGCCATGGGGGAGTGAATCATTACCACCTACTAAAGTGCAAATAATGGTCATTCAGAAAAATTAAAAGTGAAATGATACATTAGTGTCAATGTGCTCATCTAACCATAGTGTTAATATGTTAGCATAAGCAGCCATAAATTCTGAGGGTAGTACTTCAGATGCTTTAGAGTCTTAAGATCATCTGTGTTAGTTCTCTTCATTGGAAGTTGATATTACAGTGATGTTTGAAAGGATGTAAGTAGAGTGGATTTACATATTTGGATATGTCTCTTAATGTTCCCTATATACCACAGTGAAACTGAAATGTGCATTTGCAAAACGAGATACTGATCTTATGGCAATAATCAATTACAAGGTTATTTTGTTTATTGTACTGTTCCATGGAAGTACAAAAAGGGGCAGTTCTTTGTTCTCTTTTTTGCTTGTTGAATTGTGTTAAGCTTAGAAGAAGCATGAGGAGAGAGGGAAGGTGGGGACAGCAGATTTCAGCTACATCAACATGAAGGCCTTTCTGGTGTGCTTTGCTGCCTGTGCTTTTCAGCTCTCATCAGAAATTAAAAGAAAAAAAAAATAATATTTTGTACAGCAGTTTGATGCTGGCTGAACTCTCTCATTTACAGAATGAAAGAGGTTTCTGTTACCAGAGGTAAGGAAATCCAAAAGGCAAGAGTACTTCAGGCATGTAATGCATATCGTAGCTGCAGTAATGAGGCAACTGTGCTGTAGGGGTTGAGCTGGTTGGAATGAGCTCCATTGTGACAGAGAGGATTTGTAGCTCTTACTTTTGGGGATCACTCAGCATGTTTTGTTATCTGCATCTGAGTATCTGCTAAAAGGCACTTTGGTTTTTAGATGTATGCAGGGATGAAGGAATGGGGAGAACATCCTCTTTGTCATCAGTAAAAGCAGAAGAGAAAGAAAACCTAAATTTAAGACACGATCATAGATAGAAGCAGCCTAAAGTAATGCTATATGTAAAGTTTATGTAAAAGGGGCACTAGAATAGCCTGGAAAATAGTGTTTACTCAAAGGAACCAGTGTTAGCACACAGTGGTGTGGTTACAGTTTTGCTCAAAGGAGAACTTTTACCCTTACCCATTGCTCTGATGGTGAGCAAGTCACCCATGGTTGGTTGTACCAGACACTTTGACATGCTACTGAAAACATTTCTGGTGCAGTTTGGGGAATGTCAGGTACTCTATAGAAAGAAGGTAGAAGAAGAAATGAAGAGAAGGTGATTAAATATGTCATTCCTAGCAGTGGTAGAGTTCTGTTAGAGGAGAGTGGAAAGGAGAGAAATTATGTGTTAATGAGCTTTTCTTGCTAGAAATAGAAAGGTATAACATAGACTGTTTATTCGGGAGGAATGCATACAGTCACACATAGGCTATGCAACTCTCCTTGTATTCTAGTCCTTGTGGATGAAAATTTCTAATTGTAATGGAATTAATAAGTAATAACCTGTGCCCATTATTCTACTCTGCTTTACACAGTTTGCCTTTATCCTGACTTAACTCTCTCCCTGATTTATTGCTTTTAAATTGTGTCTCCTGCTTTAGGACAGGGAGAGTTCATTTTACTTTTTTATGGGTTACTGCTTTGTTGTAAAGGTGCTTGAATGAAAAATTTCAGGTGTGTGCTAGGGGGTTCTGTTGACTTTTTTCCTGCTTTTTTGGATCTGAGAATGATTCTGCTTATGAAAAATTCCACTTAAATTTATTATTTTTATTGACATTTCTTTGTGGGAAATGAGCCTGTTTATTCTGACTCACAAAAGTCAGAGGAATAGGAGCTTTGGGCTCTTATCTTACTTCTTCTGTAAGAATTACTAAATAAGCTACAATCATAAAACTGAATGTGCCTTTTCTACTGAAGATTGGTTTGACATTCACATTAATTTTTAACTTGGGTAGAATGTCTTTTCTCCAGATTGGTGAAAATACCTTCCATTTGGATGTCTTCCTGAATAGCAAGTAATTGGTAATATTCTTGGTAGCATTTTGTGAAAAGAAAAGATTTTGTGGGACAGACTCTGTAGCAGAAAGTATAGATTAAGACCATAAGGAAGAAGTGACTACAGTTTCTTCATGAGCTTATCATCCAGAGCACAAACTCTTCACTAATGTAGGAAGGTGCAGGAACTGCAGTTTGTGCAAACATCACTGATACCCACCTTGAAGGTGGTTTCCATGACGAGCTGTGTCTAGCAGTTGTTGGAGGTCGACTACTGGAGACATTTCAGAGATGGGGAGGATAACACACCTTTAGGTAAAAAATAGTAACACACTATTTTCTAAAACCCATAATTTAACATTCAGACACAGGCTTCTGAGAGAAACAAGAGAGTGCTCTTCCAAAGATGAGGGTTGCACTAGAGGATGGTAGTGCTGCTGTAGTTGCTAGCCTCTTAAGGCATAAAAAGGTAGCCTGTGGGCAAAGTTCATACTGTTTTACCTATGATAATCTGTATTTCTCTATTTGCATTTTTTAGCAGCAGTATTATTTGTGCACTGAGGCAGTGCATGTTTTGTGGAGAAGATACTAATATTTTCCCTTAGATCTTCAATTATTTAATTAAACATTATATCTTTATCATCCTGGAATAATAAATATTAATGTAGGGTACATTTACAGTCCAACATATTCACTAGAGCTAAGCACCAGTTATTTTAGGTGCTGAGAATTGATTAAAAAGCCACAAAATCCATGTGTCTTGTTGGGAAATTCCAGCTCTCTTCCATAGTATTAAGAGAGTCTGCATTAAATGGAATGTAATAGTGGAATTTTAAGTTGGCCGTTTATAAAGAGAATGAAATTACTTCTGATCTTTTTATGCTGCCATGTTTAAACTTGAATTGCCAACGCACCCAGCAAAAAAGGTTGTGAGGAAGGTGTTTTGTATGTTCTGAAATGCCTTGTGTCATACAATTTTCTTTTGAGAAATTTATGAATGATAGTTTGTTGTTCTTGTTGAAGAGGCTTCAACATTGAAGATGTTATATATACAAGTATGTGATTTATGTGTAGTATTCAACATGTTTTGCAATGTAAATTTTTAAGAAAAAGAAGTTGAAAAGAAGTTGATGCACTTTTTAGTTCAATGCTGACAATATCTGAGTGAAATGGACACACAGTTTTCACAATCAGAATGAGGAACCAAATATTTGAAAGTAAAACTTTCAGCTTCCCAGTGATGGTTATAAAGCAGAAGGACTAGGAACTCTGTATAAGTGAAGGAGTGGTAGTAGTTACTAGCTTTTTATTCCAAGGTTGTTTGCTATAGACTGACTCACTTGACCATTGTGCTCACATTGTTTTGTTGTTCTGTACCCTGAAGTGTTTTAGTATTCTCCCATTTATCAATTTTTATTTCTCGTGCAAAGGAGAAGTGAAGTGAATGCTGAGAGACAAGGATACATTTCCCAGTAATAAAATATTAAAATTATGAAGTGCTCCTCTGAGCTCTTCTGCCGCAGCTGCTGCATTGTGGCGTATGGCTGTTATCTTCTAGAGGAGCATGTATAACTTCTGAGAATGGCTTGAATGATTTTGGTCTAAAGCTGTGGCTATTGTACTAGAAGATTTTTGTCATGGAATGAGGTGTACTTTTTGCAGGGATTTAAATTATGAACATGATGTTGTGGCTGGGTTTTGAACTGAGTGACAGGATAGCAGGCAAAGCTACCTAATTACAACAGCAGTTTAGAGAGGTGCGTGCAGAAAGATATAGCAGAAAATTTGGCATCATTAAATAGAAATCTGTAACAAAATTCTCATTCTTCTGAATCATAATTCCTTTACCATGAAATAGTAGCAGAATTCTCCAGTTTTCCATGACTTCACAGCTGGCATGCAGATGGCCCAGCAGGCTGTATTTCAGCAGAGAAATACAGAGCTTATTCCCAAGAAAGATCAGAGACATATATTAGATTTTTCTTAGAAATCTTGCATGTTTCTTTTACCAGCAGCATAAACAACAACAAAATTTAATGAGATTGAAATTTCTTTCCCTGTTTCATATTGCATTTAGAAAATGCTTTAGCATCATATACTTATGCTTGAGTTGCTTTATGGTTCTGCCTTCTAGCTTCAACAAATACACTTAGAGCTTTCAGAGAGTACTATCTATTAGTATTAGTATCAGTATATAGTATTACCTATCTATTAGTATTAGTATATAGTATTATCTATTCAAGGATAGCACACAACAGAAACAAGGAAAAGATATCTGCATGTTGTTAAATAGTGAGTCCCAACTGGAGTGAGAAAAATGAGCCAAGTTAGAACTTAGGATGAGACTACTCAGGAAATGTTGAGAAGTGGTATTAAAAGAGAGCATGTACGGTGTCCCTGTCCATGGCAGGGAAGTTGGAACTAGATGATCTTAAGGTCCTTTCCAACCCTAACTATTCTATGATTCTGTGTTACTCATTCTGGGTAGCCTGACCATATTATTTCATCCCAAACCAAGACAGCAATAAAACAATTATCTTTTTCCTACAAAACCACACTGAGAAACTCAATATGCAATTTACAGTTAAAGGATTATAGCAGTCAGTAGCTGAAAGTTCAGATTTAATGATGGACATGTAGAAATGTCACTATTGTTCATGATTTGCTTAAAGCCAACTCTTAACCCAAGGTAATACAAGGGAAGCTTATCTTTTATGTGACTAAGCAGGAGGAAGGATTCTGTGAACTCTATCATTAGTAATAAATCTGTTTTAATTGAAAAGTAGATCTATGTCTAAATCAAGTATTATTGTTCAGGAGAGAGATTTATCACACTACAGTTATGCGCCCAGATTTCCACGTATTTGAAATTGGTTCTGCTGGCTATTGCTGCCACCAACATTTCTAGCAGTCACGCAGCAGGTCTGTTTCCAAGAAGCAGAAGTGAAGAGTGGGTTTAGCTGCATGCAGTACATGGTTTCAGTAACTAATTCAGGGAGTTTGTGACTCCCAGTCTGAGTGTGCAGAGGATTCTTATGAAGTCTGTGATAGAGATGCAGTCTGTTATAGAGCATGGTATCCTTGCAAGCATTTTGGATTACTCCAGATATTGTTAATGGGGAGTCATACACTGCCTTCAGCTACACAAATCTGAAGCAGAATCTCACACTGCTTTTGACAGGATATATGTGCACACATTTAAAGTAAATATTGGTCTTTCTATTTTCCTGGGTTTCAGCTCTGTCTTACTCAATAGGATCCCAATCTGACATTGCTAGAGTTAAGAGAGTGTTATATAGTTCTCATACTACCACTCTACTCAGAGGACCTATCTGAAATTGTCACCTTCTTGCTCATCATTTCTGTTGTGTCTGTAATCCTGTAATTACAGGTCAGGGCTGCTTCCTTCCAGGGCAGAGATAAGTTTCTGTTGCTGCTTATTCCCCATAGCTTTGGACAGCTGCTTTTACTCCAAGAGAGAAATGGATTCTGCCCATCTCCACCTATTATTAGCATTGCTCTCCTGTCTTTCAGTGCCGTTTTCTCTTCACTGGTGATGTCAGAATTGTTTAAGTCGTTACTTTGAATTTCAAATCCCACCTCATCTTGTCAGAAGAGCAAAATCAATGGGATTTTGAAAAACTGTTCCCTGTGAATTACTGGAAAAAACTCAACTATTATCACTGCTGGGATAGTATCTGTTAAGGGTATTATTTTCTGCATCGCTTCAAGTTTGGAAGTGTTATAAAAAAGTTATTTATGGCTTTCAACTTTGGCCTGTGAAAGGAGCAGTGCCTGTTTCCAGCTCTTACTTGAATCATAAAACCTCGTCAAAGGTTTGTAGAGAAGGACAGATTTTCAGCTTTCTCAGAAAGAAAAGTTTATCTAAATTACTCTGTATTACCAAGAGCAAACTTTACTTTCCCTTCAAGTTTTTTGTGGTGCAAGATTCTTTTCACTGTAGCTGTGCTTACAATGACACACAAAGTTTTCTTTAGGTCTAGTTCTTAATACTTTAGTCAGCTCAGTGCTTCAGGATTTGCCTTTTTTTTTTGGTGGAGGGGTGAGGAGAGGCTCCATAATCAATCCACATTCAAAATACAGATCATAAAAGAGGAAGCTAAGGTCTGGTTTGCATTGTTAGGAGCCTCAAAATAAAATATCACAAGGTTTTTCTTTCTTTAATAGTAGATGAAAGATTAATCTATGAGACATTTCTATGCTGTATTTTGTTTCATACAGTGTTTCTCAGAGAGCAGTGTTATGATCCTGGCCCTCTACTCTGCTCTCATGAGACCTCACCTGGAGCATTGTGTGCAGTTCTGGTGTCCTCAACATAAAAAGGACATGGAGCTGTTGGAACAAGTCCAGAGGAGGCCACGAAGATGATCAGGGGACTGGAGCATCTCCCATATGAAGACAGGCTGGGAAAGTTGGGGCTGTTCAGCCTGGGGAAGAGAAGGCTGTGTGGAGACCTCATAGCAGCCTTCCAGTATCTGAAGGGG
>NDXB01019283.1:118387-142129 GCA_002631895.1 Agapornis roseicollis
CCAAGGAGCTGATCCTGCCCCTCTGCTCTGCTCTGCTCTCGGGAGACCTCCCCTGGAGCAGTGGGGGCAGTTCTGGGGTCCTCAACATCAGAAGGACATGGAGCTGTTGGAACAAGTGCAGAGGAGGCCACGAGGATGAGCAGGGTCTGGAGCATCTCCCATACGAAGACAGGCTGGGAGAGTTGGGCATCATAACATAAGCCATCACCTGATGCTCTCCAAAAAGTCACCAAGATACAGGTTTACCTCCCCATCCTTAGGAATATTATTCCTTTTCTGTATTTTAGGGTGAGTCCCTATTTCAGAAGCCTGTTGAACACAGGTAAGCTATTCTGCATTCCTGAAGTCCCAGTGGTCAGACTTACAGGGATGACCATGCTGGGGCATGACTAAGTCATCTGGATAGTATGCATAAAGCTCTTTTACACTAGCACCCTGTTTTCAGCTCTTCCTGCACTCTACAATCTCCACAGTTTCTCATCAACTTTGAGCTTAGACAATGCACAACTACCCATGCTGGAGGCAGCATAAGCAAGGATCTGGGGGAGTGGTGAAGGGAAGAAGACAGGGAAGCATGAAGCACAGGTCCTGAATTTGGAAGGCAGTAATAGGGATAAGAAGGAGACAGAAGAGAACTGGAGATAAGGAGTTAGACCTATCACTGAAAAGACCTCTGGGGGGAGAGGAGGAAGAGGGGATTAAAAGTTAAACCAAATAAAAGGAGGAAACCTGCTTCTGAATGTTCCCCGGGGAGTGTCTTAACCCAAAGTGCTGGCTATGGAATAGATGCTCCATAGCAACATCCCATTTCCGCAGCCTACATGCTGCAGGATTTACAGCTCCACACTGAACAATCCAATAGCTACAGCTGTTTGGCTCCATGAAATAAGCTAGGGACAATTTTCCAACCCTGAGCACCATTGGCACAAGGTGTTTCATGTCCATAGAGCTGAACTTCCTTACCTTCCTTCTCAGGTAGCTTGGGGTTGGGTCCCAACTTGCTGGGCCAGTCTCCTTGAGCCTGAAACTTCTTATTGGCTTGGGAGTCATGGCCAGGATCTCTTCAATATCCTTACAAATCTACTGATTAGACTGCCCTGGAGCTTGAAACTCCCTTCTCCCACATGGACATGGCCCTTCTGGAATGCAACTGAACCCTTCGGGGATGCACGATAGACACAGCACGTAAGATACCTGCCAAGATAGCTTTTGCAAAGGGGTCCCTGAAAACACCATTATGCCAGTTGCCTCCCCATTGACCTAAACCACTTCACTCACTACCAGAGGACAAACAGACAGCAGCTCCTGTAAGCCAGGAAGACGGAGTCACTCACCAGCCTTTGCACATTGAACATCTGTTTGTTGATAGGGGAATGAGTAAGCTTGAGGACTGATGTGAACCAGATTGTTTGCACTCCATCCAGAAATTCCTCTGCAAGCTCCCAGTATCGACTTTTGGCTTATCTTTCACACATACACTGCCTCTCTGGGCACTTTCTGGGAAACCAAGGGAAGTATGGATTTGTACCAGCCAAGAAGCAGGATTTGCCATGCTCATCGTGCTGTGCTTTCATCCGAGCAGACAGGTTTGGGCTTGATTAAGGACATGCTCCTCCATGTCATTGGAGTGAAGAGAGGCACTCTCTCAAGCTCCAAAGCAAGTGGAGCAAGAAGGGGAGGAAAGAAAAGGACCATGGGAAGGACCCTGCTTCTACAGCGGATGGGGAAAGAAGTCGAGGTGGGAGGGAGACAGAAGGCAGCCAGCTCAAAAGCTGTTCATGAAGCCCCAGCATATTCTTGCTGTTGTACCTTGTTCAGTGTGACCAAGGGCTGGGGTTCAGCATTCGCATCCAACCTACCTGCAGTTTCACTAGACCCTGAGGATTACTGCAAAGTGTGCCCAATAGGTTGCTATTGAACCCAAATCCTTCTCTGAAGGTGAGGCAGGTTTCTTTCTAAGATCTCTTCCATAGTAACAGGTGAATAAAGAAGTTCTGGCCCAACAGGAAGGAATGCCAGGTCTGACATTCAGTCTCCATCTATTCACAAAGAAGATGGGCCTAAATTCTGCGTGAGCCCCAATGCAAATCTGCCCCATTTCCCCCTCCATGATGTTTTTTGACACATTCAAATGATAAAACTGAGAACAGACCCATTGCTTTTAAAAGTACTTTACAATTTACTAGAGTCCTGGTTGGGTGAGTTTCAGTATTCACAAATATCAGTAAGGAGGAAAAATGGGGTGTCTCTTTCTTTAACCAGCCATCCTTGGCTTGACTTATACATCTCAGGACCTCTGGAATGACCACAGAGTAAACTTGTGTTCAAAAATGACTGTCCAGGTTCCTCCTTACTGAGGAAAAAGGGAAGGAATTCCAGGGAAAAAATCCATCATGGGCTGCTGAGTTTATCAACAGCATCTTCTGTGTCATCTGTAGAGGGCAAGAGTCACAGCCCATCTATAGCAATAAGGCCACCGCAGTCAGATCCTTGGTACCCTATACTGACACTCTTCCTTTCCCTGCTCTGTCTTCCACGCAGCTGTGATTTGTTCCCTGATTACTCATGGTTGTTTATAATGACTTCTCAACATGAAATCTTGGCCCTGGATTTCTATTATGTTCTACTCTGGCCCAAATAAACCAATAAAGGCTTTTTTTTTTTTATTGCAAAAAAGAAAAATACCTTCCATTTAGCATTGCATAGTGAAGATACGGAGCAGACCTGGCAAGAAATCATGAGGTTCATGAGCAAGGATAATTCAGGTTAGATATAAGGAAAAACTTGCTAGCAGAGAGCAGGAATCTGGAATCCGAGGTCTCTGTGGTCTTCAAGACTGCAGGCTGTTAAGCACCATCTCTTTAACTGGATATGTAAGGCAAATCTCTGCTGGGAATGGGACAGTTACAGTTGATCCTTTCTTGGTCCAGAAAGACAAGCCAAGTGATGTTTTGAGATGCTTTTCGGTTTTATTTCTGCATAGTTTCACAAATTGCCTCAGGGGCTAGCACATGGCCTTGGCTTCTCCCATAAAAGAGTGCATGAGCAGATGCTGCTCTTTTGGGAAGCCTAGATGAACTTGAGAGAATGGGAATTGTTTATCTTGTTTTCTGAAGAGCATCTCTAGGCCATCTTCAAGACCATGGTCATGATGCAAGAGCACCTTTGTGTGTGCAGAGGCCTCAGTGTTGAGCTCAAAAGCTTAGTGTGCCAATGGTTGCAGGCTATGGCTCCAACAGCCATATTCTTCCTTCCAATGCTAAGGAAATGCTAAGGGTCTTTAAATTCAAATCACAGCAGAGGGAAATAATTGAGGTTCCCTTCTAGAATTGCTAATGGAGGAGCCAGGAGGGAAGGAAATTCATCCCATTCAATGCATGAAAGAAGACCATGGAGACTGAAGGACCTCTTGAGTCATCTGGTCAAAATGTTGCTGTCTCAGGTACTCTGTCACATGTTCCCATCCACATCTTTAATGCTACTAAAAAGCTTTTCCAGAATTGAATTCCTCTGATTCTTCTAAGCCAATTGCTAATTTTTCCACTTCAACAGTAGCCGTGGCCCAATTTGCATCCATTTGTATTTGTGCCAACAGAGACCTGCAATTTAAATACCACTTTCTCCCTCCTGCATCATGCATAGCATCCAAAGCTTACCTCTTCCATCCATCCCTTACAAGGACTTTAGTCTTCATATTATCTGAAAAACTCAGGTTTGGTGCCTAAACCTAAAAAAACCCCGACAAAATAGATAACAGGTTATTGTTGACAAAACTGACATTAACATAATGCCATATGAAAGTAGCTCATTTTCTCATTAGTATAATCATAACAGTTCCGTTTCCTTCCTTCCTGTTCACACCCTCTCTAAGGTGAAAGCAAAGGCTTGTGTAATTACTACCACCAAGCCCAAACAACTCCAAAGTCAAATCTGACACGCAAATCATCTTCTCTTACCATGTCTTTCAATGGGTTATTACATATTTCACATACAAACACCCACACAGGAATGCCTTTTTTAACAGTACTTTATGAGTCTCCCCAATGCCAAAAGAATGAATAAAGGGAGCTGGAAAATTCCTTTGGATCATGGGGTTGAGGAGACACAATCCAAGAAATGCTGATGTTGAAAGACAGGAAGATGTGTCAAGTCAAAGTAAGGTGGCTCCTGGAAATGCCGTCTAATAGCATAAGTTCATACAGCATTGTATATCTTGAAGTGTTTTCAGGCTCAGACTGTGGTTGCTGATTTGCTGTCGTATTGCAGCTGGGGAAGAGGGCAGGAGCCAAGCTGTGTCTGTTACACAGCAGTTCTCAAGAAGGAATGCAAGTACAGAATGAAATCACCCCAACCTTGAGGAGGCAGATTGGATGGGATTCATCTCATTCAGTGTCTGAAGTGGAGAAGTCTCCATCCCAGCTGGAAGTCCAGAGCTCTCGTTCTAGCTGAAGGAGGGACACGGCCATGTATAGCGCAGAGATCATTTAATCTGTTGTAAATATCTACTTGAGATGAGTCATATCCTTCAAGTGCCTGCTTCCTTCCATTGGCTGTAAAGAGTCCAAACATATAATTATTGCTCCATAAATATATAGGATGGGATTTATAACATGTATTTTATATATACAGAGCACATGCTTTCTTCTGAGACAGAAATCTAGGTCTCCAGTCAAGTCAATGGTGCAAAAGATGATTTTTTGCATCAGTGGAGTTTGAGGGGTCCAATGGAGTCTTCAGCTGCATTTTGAGTCAATAGAGTTTTAGAGGGCAACCCAGCCGAGCAGATACAGATTTTGTACATATTGTTTATCATCTACTTAATCTACCTAGTCTCTTATTGCTCTTTATTCTCAGTACTGACTAGATCTCCATTCACTGTCATAGAAGCCTGAATGTTTAATGGAAGGAGGACATTAGCAATTATTTAAGATTAATCCCATTGCTGAAGTTAGGTGAGATGGATTCCCACAATGAGATGGTGTTTTTCCCTTAGGGCACACAAACATTTACTACATCCTATACCATGTTTTAATGATCAAGCTTGGTCCAAGCGCTGTTTTTACCTCCTAACTCAGAAGAGGTAAAACTGGCATCTCTCACAGTACAACCCCCCGGAGCATCACACTGGGATGCAGCTGATGAGAAATAGATCCAAGTTCTTATGGAGTTCCAGCTTTCCTTAGAGATTTGATGTACTAAGACTGATGTCAGAAAATCTGGCCCCAGCAGAGTAAGGGATGCTTAGAAAGTTCATAGGCTTTGGCAACAGTCCTGATGGCCAGACAATGGCTTCAAAGCATCTTTACAGTATTAGTTAGCACGGCCTTAGCTGAGACATTGTAAATGCTTGTTTCAGGGGGGTGAACTATGAAGTGAAAAGCTTCATTTTGGACTGCGGTAACTCAAACCACTTCTATTTTGCATTGGGAAGGGCAAGCAGCACACACAGCCATGGCTGGATCTCATGACTGAAGGTTCTTGGCCATCCAGAACTTGAATCAATCATTGTGATAGCATCACTCCTACTTCTGGCTCCATCACCTCCACAGCCACTGGCTGGGCAAGCACATGCTCCTGAGTCCCTTGAAACAGCTGTGGTCAGACGGCTGGATCGAGCTGAATGTGTCTTTTCCACTTCCAGACACTCTGTGAATTCCCATCTGAAAACCCATTTGATGGGGAACACGGCATGGAGCGTGCACATCTCCAAGACACAAATGGCAGAGGTTTGAAGATCAGATTGGAGGTGTTTCAGCACAAAGTCATAGGCCACAGGACATTCCTTCTTAAGCCATGGCTGCATTATTACATATTCATACCTTTCTAACAGAAATCCAGAGGAAAGGCTGTGCTAATCTCAAGCCCCACAATTCATGGGGCTGATGGATTAGGCCTGACAAGCCATCAGGTTTGATTGGGTCATGGAAATACCCACTGAAAGCCAATTGAGCACACCTGATTTGGCAATAATAATCACAAAAAAATAAGGAAAAAGAAGGAAAAAAACCCAAACATTTGCTGCATATAAACAGCAAAAAGTTGCTTTGTTTTATATGCTGAGTGGGGTGTCACAGTTTATAGCAGAGAGACAGAAAACATATGTGAATCATCATGTAGATTATATTTATATTGCCTAATGCTCAGGTTTGTTTGGTTGGCATTAACAACAACTCATGGCTTCCTTTCCTATAATGCTGGTTTACTTTTAATACAATCTTGCATTCACATCATCTCAGCCAAGCGTTCTCCTGGGGAGGAGCCGAGGGCAAGGAAGGAAACCTCTGTGAAATGCATTTCAAATGTTCTCCCTCCCTCTTGCAAGGGTTTTATTTCTCTTTTTTCCCCTCTTATAAATCAATAAATAAGTAAATGCAAGATGCCCGTGGATTGCTTTTGACACAAAGACAGGAAAGCAAGAGGCTATTAAATGCTTGCATTGGTTTTCCTTGCTTTCAGCGCTGTTGCCCTGGGACATGCTTGGCGTGCAGTGGTACTCATACTGAGAGCTGGTAACAGGTGCCAGCATGCACATTGGGGATCCAAAGATGGTTTAAGATCACTAGAAAGATCAACTTTGTCCTCCTCGGTGGTGATAATGTCTGGAGCAGTGGGTGGGACAACAACTGGGAGAGAATGGGGAAAAGGACGTGGAAAAAAGGGGGCTTTGGGGACTCTAAGGGGTCTGAAATCAGGTTTGTTTGTAGGTATTTGGGGTACATCGCATGAGGATGGTCCGTCTTGCCAGTCAGTGTTAAACCCTTGCTCACAGCAGAAGTTTCTCAGCTGCAAATATAAGGCCAGCAAGGTGGCTACACGAGCTTCTTGCTGTAAGTAAGGAGCCATGTAAAGGAAAGGGCATGGATCTCCTGTATCACAGACTTCACACATGTTGCAGGAATTAACTAGAAGGCATTAACCACAGATGAGTGCAGTGGAGCAGAATTGGCTGAACATCAGGGCACAAAACAGTCATTGCTCACGGGTCTACCATAGTCTGAATATTGGATATGATGCCTCAAGAGCGACCTACAGATCCTCCCTTCATGTTGCTGGCATTGGGTTTGGTTGGGGAAAGCAAAAACTGGTAGGGAACAAGGTTCTCATAAAGAGACTGCTGGAACCAGTATGCTGAGGTTCTGATCATACATAGGTGAGCAGCTAGGTCCTAGCACCATTGTTAGGCTCCATGGTACATCACCCAGCTGTACCATGGAAGGCTGTTTTGGAGAGCTGTTTTGAGGCCATTCTCCAAACCAGATTCATTATGGTTACAAAATTCAGCTCTTGGCTCTGGGTAACCCCTGAACCACTCAGAACATGATGGACTCTGAGTGTGGAGGCTGAAGAGCCCACAGAGTGAAAAGAAAACCCATGGCTGCCTTTCAATGTGCTGCCCTGGAAGGCCATGTCTTGAAAATCTTCCACTTCCAGATATTTTCACAGTATCTCAAAAGCTAAAGAGGGAGGAAACATCAGGTTTTGTCCAATCCATCCCACTGTATGGAAGCAAGACCAGCTCTCACTCATGCCAGACTGATACTAGTGACCTCGGAACTGCAGCCTTCCTCTGAGGGTGATGAAGAATGATCGTCTGTAGGTGATGGGGCAGATGGAGGCATAGGAAAATGAGGAAAAGTAAGAGATTTTTCCCAGAGACATTCACATATCCAAGTGTTTGGATGCCAGGTCCTGCATTCGGTGGCTCCTGCATCTGCTCTTCTCTCAAGTCAGGCATTAGTTTCTCCTAATTTCATTCATGCCAATGGGAGCAGTGAAATGGGTTTGTCTCCTATAGCAAGACCTGCTTCATCACCCTCTTCCTCAAAACCATGGGAAACACAAGCAATCACCTTTATCTCCCAAGCCCAATCAATCCCCATTGCTTCTCCCCCATTCCACAGATGTCAAACCAGCTGCAGTAGGAGCTGAAAACGGGCTTTGCATTATGTCCAGCTGTTAGGCAAATCATGGAATAGAAAAGACCACATTTGGGATCTTTTTTGCTTTACAGTGCTGTCAGTCAGATGAAACAGCAGGTCCCTAAAATAGTTATGAATAACCATTAGTAGGAGAAGACTTTGAACGTGTTCCTTGTTTATACATTTGCTGGAGGGTCTAAATCCTGGTAGAGCTTAGAAAAATCCACCGTTTTCACTAAGCTTTCAACTCTGCTTGGGCAAGAGCTCTGCAGCACGGGATAATAAATAAATGTCATGCCACATGTATACACATTTGCTTCCAAGGCTGTTTTCAATTTCTCCTTTCAGGCATGTTTTGCCCTGATGGTTCCCTTTGCTGGCTATATATATATAAGAACCAGCTTCAGCACGTCTCTGAAAGCTTTCCAAACAGAAAGCTCATTCATGTCCTCAGCTCGGAGATGAGTAACAGTCTGCAGCCATGTACCTTAGGAGCCATAAAGCAGAGTGGACGAGATTGGAAAAGCTCATGTACCCATTTCCACTGTGTTTTTTCTTCATGGGAATGATATGCTGGAGGAACACAGGGGCTGAAAGCGATGCCAGCAGAAGGGCCCTGGAGAGCCAAGTCCCCACATCTCCAAACTCAGCAGTTTCAGCCTGATCTTGTTGGTTTTGCTACCACTTCACTGCCCACATCACGGGCTGAGTCCACAATATATGCAGGACCAGTACATTGATTTGACCTGGAAAGCTAGGCTCCCTAAAGAAGAGGGTAGTATAGCAACAAGTGCTGGACCTGCTCACATCAACCACCTTGTCCTCATCATTAGGACAGCTCTTAGAAACACTGCATGACTTTCAGAGGTTTCCCATGTGGGCTGCTGCTGGTAGATGTGTCCTTTGGTCCATAGCATCAAGTGGCACGGCATGGCCATGGGCCATGGCAACAGACCTCAGGTCTATTTGGTGCTCAAGTCCTCAGCACCTGGCTGAAGCAGAAACTGAGACTACTCAACACCTTGCAGCAGATTAGTCCTAAACCCACTAATTTGAAGCCCTTGGAAACATTTTCCTGCCACGGTCCATGTCAGATTGAAGTGCACTCAGACAAAACACAACGCAAACACTCAGGGACATTGAACATACCCTTGATGCTGATGAATTCTGAACCTGTTTTACCTGCAGTGCAAGCAGAGACATAGAATCATAGAATCATGGAATGGTTTGGGTTGGAAAGGACCTTAAGATCATCCAGTTCCAATCCCCTGCCATAGGCAGGGACACCTCATAATAGACCATGTCACCCAACTCTCTGTCCAACTTGGCCTTGAACACTGCAAGGGATGGAGCACTCACCACTTCTTTGGGCAACCCATTCCAGTGCCTGAGCACCCTCACAGTAAGGAACTTCTTCCTTATATCTAACTTACACATCCTTACTGCCGCCTTGCAGGTAGCTCATGCTGTCAAACATGGTGTCCATCCAAAAGTGGCAGGCTTGATATTCTCAATGCGTGTTAGGGGAGTGATCAGGGGGAAGCTTATTTGCTGTAATCTGGTTTTGTCTTCTAAACTTGGCCAGGCTTTCCCTTAGAACAATTTCCCCTTCCCATTTATTTAATTACTTTAACAATAACATAGCAATAAAGCATCCTGGAGTGAGTTTTATCAGACCATTAATACACAGCATAGGTGGGTGAAGGCAGAGGCCACACCGCAGCACCCCCCCCTCCAAGGCACATCATCATGGGGCCCATAAAACACACTCCTTTGTGTCTTCTGGCTTTGTTATCAAATGGTTTCCAGATTTTAAGCCTCTAAAGAGAGTCTTCTAGAGGATCTACATTCATTAGGTAACATCAAAAGCACCAGTAAACATAGGAAATGGGAGCTGCCATTTCGAACTCGCGGAGACATAGATCAGTGGGGGGGTTTAGTAACGTTTTCTTTCATATTGGCCCAACCCAATTAAAAGAGAAGAAGAAAGAAAAATGGGGAAGAAATTCCCTAGCAGGCAGAACTGAATGCACCAAAAATCAGGTTGCTTTCCCCAGCTGCAGATGTGCTTTTGCTCTCATGTTCCTGCCCAGCACTTCCGCCCTTTGTTGAACTGTAAGTATGAGTAGAAGCAGCAGAAAGAAAAGGAGACATTGGGGGTTAAAAAGCACTGGCCACAGTTGGTAAGAGTACGGGTCAATTTTGGGTACCTCAGAGTTTTGGAGTGCCCATCCTGACTAACTTGAAGGTGGTTTAACCTCCGCATTATTAACTCCATTGCTTTGTTATGTCTCAGGTTGGGCATTTGAAGATGCCATAGATTCTGTCTCTGTCTCACCTTGTTTCAGTTTCCTTTTCTTTTAATACATCCGTAGCAGGGTGGTTCAGTAACTTCCTTCAGATGTCTCCTATTTTCATCACATCCGAGCTTCTTGTAGCGATTTTCATTGCATCTGGTACTGATCGTGGGCCGAGACACAACAAACTTGCTGGAGTACAGCTCTGTTGGGGGGTGGTCTGGAATTAGAGCCCTTCTGCTTGCAGTGTCCTTTGGTACCAGTTCTGTTCCTGAAAACACCTGGCCTTCCTTCTAATTCCTAACCTGGAAAGTTTCACCAGGAAGGGAAAGAAGGAAAAGAAAGGACAGGTTTTTACTTTGTCAGTGGGCTTTGGATAGCTGGGAACAACCTCTGCTTGACTGTCTACAGGAGAGCCATGAATTCCCCATTTGTGGGACCCACCACCAGTAAAATCATAGACTCACAGAATAGTTTGTGTTGGAAAGGACCTTAAGATCATCCAGTTCCAACCCCCTGCCATAAGCAGGGATACCTCACGCTAAACCATGGCACCCAAGGCTTCATCCAACCTGGCCTTGAACCCTGCCAGGGATGGAGCACTCAGCACATCATCTTCTCTCTTCTATTCTCTTCCAATTTAACACACCAAGCATCCCTACATAAGTAATATAAAGGGTTTCTCAGGCTGGGTAAATAGAAACTATGGGGGAAAGAACCTATGCACTAATTGTATATATAATCTCTCTGTGTATGTAGCTGACCTGTGGATGTCCATGGTCACAAATAGGTGCTTGAAGACCGTATCGTCTTCAAGTAGATGATTAAAATGGTCCACCATCAGTTTGCTAATATCAGTGTATGAAACCAGTGAGACAACTTGAACTCTGGAATTGCCTCTTTGTCAACATGGACAATGAAGGGTGTTTACTGTGAGTAGTTCAGACTGCAAACACTTCCTCTGCACACTGACATGTGGATGTCAGTAATATTACCCTTACTTAGTCCCTGCCCAAGCTCTTCCTGGGATCCACTGATATTCCAAAAGAAGGCCAGGTAACAAGAAAACCTGTTCTGCATAAGAACTCCATTTGTAAAATAAGGCTGACAACGCTTTCTTTCTCCCCTTCCATGCTTGCCCTGTCAATCAGTGCTAGAGTCTGGTTTTATTCAGGATATAGTTCCTTGTATACCACAGCCTTAACCCTTGATCAGGTTACCAGCTTCTCCTCTAAGTCCATTTCTCTCCAAAACCAATGATGGTGGAAGCCATGCCTTATGATTCATATCGACACCTTGGCCTGCCTTCATCCAGGTTCAAATCACAAAGGTGGTTTGACCCAACAGTGACTGAAAAGTGAGTGTAGTGTCTCTAACCTCAAGCTACTGTTCAGTGAGGAGCATTTGGGACCATCTTTAACTGTTCCTACTAAGGAGGATGTGGTCCCATGGAACTGGAAAGAAGTGGAGTAGTTTGGACCACAACCTTGCCTTCATAAAGGGATGCTGATAGCACAGGACTACACAACTGGCTTTATCAAAACATCATGCCAGCAATGCCAAAGTATGAAGATGCTTCTTGTGGACTATGCTATGAAGAGCCTGTTAGTGATGAAGAAGCTTCTGTAGAAGGCTTTTGCTGGATGGCTCTGCTGCCCACCAGTGCTGTAAGACACTCATCTCTTCAGTCCTAAGAGAGGGTTGTATTGCTTGAGCGTGAAATATTGTGCGGATTAGCAGGAAAGCCCAGTCCCAGAATCATAAAACAAAGAGGGCTGGAAGGATGAGGAGAGGTCAGCACGGCCTTTTCTTTGCCTCAGGGCAGGATCAGTTTGTTCCTGAGCCATTCCTGACAGATGTCTGTCTAATCTGTTTGTAAGGACTTCAATTGGTTCAGGAATCACAGCCCCCCAGGCAATCTATGCTGGTGTTTAACTGGCTTTGCTGTTAGCAACTTGCCTCTCAAGTTTAACAGAACTCTCCCAGGGCTCCATTTAAGACCATGACTTCATGTCTTGTTCCCTGAGGATACAGAGAAGACCTTATTCCCTTCCTCTTTACAACCCTTTTTATATAGTTGGAGATTGCTGAGGGGAACCCTGAATAACCCCCTCCTACTGTGTATTTGATGTACATGCTGTTGGCCAACCTCAGAGGAGCTCTCATGCATTCCTGTGGGGTTTATGGTCCCTTATGGGATGGCTAAGTTCAGTTCTTCTGCTGTCCCACTCCTGGCCAGTAACAGTGCCCCAAAAGCTGCTGGGTCTCTGCTCAGTTTGCTGCCTGAGGCCTTTTGACAATGGAGCACTGTGAAAGGCTTGGCAAGTGTACACACAGTGACTCCCTTGGGGTGGTGATGTTTGCTCTTAGTCCTACATGTCCTGAGAGTACTGACATCACCTATACCCTCCCCAGAGACCTACAAGTCCCAGCATCCTTGTAGCCCCCTTCAGACACTGGAAGCTGCTCTGAGGTCTCCACGCAGCTTCTCTTCTCCAGGCTGAACAACCCCAATGTTCTCAACCTGGCTCCATATGGGAGATGCTGCAGCCCCTGAGCATCCTTGTGGTCTGTCTCCGTGAGCACTTCCATATTCCCTAGGTAAAACTGCAGCTCGTGTGCCTGTAGCCACATGTCCTTCTACAATGAAAGGCTGAGCTAGCAAAACCTTGAGGAATCCCATTACATTTCATGCTGGAAAAAGCAACCAAGCCTTGCTGTCAGGTCCCAAACACAGACAATACATGAGATGGAACTGAGGCCAACAGCTGCTCCTGTTCCTCCTCTCTGTGATGGCTCTCATCTTTCAGCGCAGCCATAGAGTATTGCCTCACAGTGAATATAATCCCTTTGCTCCCCTGCTTCTCTCCTCTCAAGAGGTTGGTAGCCTCTTGAGGTAGCTCACGCTGCCAGGCAGGAGGCTTCCCTGCTGCTCCCAGACTGCTTCTTCACTTCAAAGGCCAGCAGGGAGTAGGAAGCACAGCAGAGGCCACATCCCTGCCATCTACTTGCCTTGCAGCCAGGTTGCCACACTCTGTTTTCCCTGTCAGAGGTACTGGCGGCCCCCTCCAAGACCTTGTCCTGCACTTGGGCATATAAAGTGGCTCCAGAAGGAAAACAAGAGCTTGCTGTGCCCAGGAAAGGTCAGCATCGTCTCCTAAGTGATGTAGGCTTTAGCTTGCTTCTCTAGTAGGAGTTAAAAGCCTGTGCCATTTACTTTTATGTCTGTACTGCAACTCATCACTGTGCTTGGAAGAAGAGTGAACAAAAGCTAGTGTTCCTGCTAAGTGCTGGGAATGGGGAATTCAAAAGCTTCTGGTATGAGACCAAAACACAAACCTAGGGCAAAAAAGCACACCTCAGGTAACTGTAGCATCATAGAATGGTTTGGGTTGGAAAGGACCTTAAGATCATCCAGTTCCAACCCCCTCCCATGCTGTTGCCCAAGGCTCCTTCCAACCTGGCCTTCAACACTGCCATTGATGGGGCATTTACCACTTCTTTGGGCAGCCTGTCCCAGTTCCTGAGACTCCTCTAATAAAATTCAATGTGATTGCAGCTCAGTCAATGGAGGTGGAACCACATTGCTTTATTCACAGTAATTCAAGAAGGCTCACTAAGAATAATATGCAATGAAGGTACCAAAGCTTTCTGCCTCTCATGCAAGGACAAAAGCTGTGCTGTCTATGAGGCATCTGTGCTTCTTGAGCTCAGAACTGAGGGAAGCAGTGCTTTCTCATTGCCTGCTTTTATAGTCCAGCTGGTGCCACTGGGATTCATTTAACAGGTCCAGCATTAACTTGTGGGGAAGAACAGAGCTGCCACAGCTGATTTTATCAAAACAAACTCTAATGAGAAGGGAAGTGAAGTCATTGCTCCATTCCATTACAGACATTTTCCCACTGCCATTAGCTTTCTCCTGCTTCCTTCGTGTTTGTAGTGGGTGAAGGTTTTTGTCCTTGCTCTTTCTGAAACCCCATGGAATCCCCATGATGCCCACTCCATAGAGCTGGGTTAGTAAATGTTACCAGTGACGCTTTGTGCTGGGTTGACACACCAGCCTGTGCACCAAGACATGGCACATATGGTGCCTTGTGCTATAAGCAGCAGGAGCTCTACCCAGCCAAGAAACTGGTCACCATGCTAGTGGGTGATGTCCAAGAGTTCAACCACTCTGGACCTTAAAGGGGATGTGAATCACTGAGGGGCTTCTGGAATCAACACTGTTTTCTGTACCAGTTCATGAAGGGTGTTGGAGACATTTCAAGGCCAGGTTGGACAGAATCTTGGGTGACATGGTCCAGAGTCAGGTGTCTGTGTTGGAACTGGATGACCTTAAAGTCCTTTCCAGCCCAAACCATTCTATGATTCCATGATTTATGGGCATGGAAACACATGCACCTGTGGTTTGGGATCTACTAGAGGCCAAGAGCCATTCCCAGTGAGCAGTCCAGCTGAAGGTACCTACTCACACTTAAAAGCATGGGTGCAAGCTCTTCCATATCAGATGGCCTCAGAGTCACAGGACAGTCCTGGGCACATGTGATTTATTTGCACAGGCCCAACCATTGAGTTGAGCCCTTGCTGCTTCAGGCATCATTTCATGCAGTCTTCCTTAGAAACACAGCGAGCTCAAGAGCCCAATGCTTCCATAAAGAGAGTGGTTGGCTTGTAAAGGCCTCTGTGAACTTCTTATCAGTCCTGAGTCTTTCGTTAGAAAGGAATTAGTGGGTGAAGAAGCAAAACCATGAGGAACAACTACAGAGGGAAGGGATCACAAAAAACTTCGATGCAGATCTTTGTAATCTCATGGAATTGTAGAATGATTTGTTTTGGAAAGGACTTTATGGCTCATCCATCTCCAACCCCTGCCATGGGCAGGGACACCTTCCACTAGAGCAGCTTGCTCCAAGCCTTCTCCAATCCGGCTTCTTACATTCCATCCTTACATTAAGCTTAATATTAGCATATAAGTTAATGCTATTTACAATCATAGAATCATAGAACAGTCAGGGTTGGAAAGGACCTTAAGATCATCCAGTTCCAATCCCCCTGCCATGGGCAGGGACACCTCACACTAAACCATGGCACCCAAGGCTTCATCCAACCTGGCCTTGAACACCGCCAGGGATGGAGCACTCACAACTTCCTTGGGCAACTTTGCTTTGAAAGCATAATGGTAAACCTGGTGTCTGCCTTCTCACTTGTATCAATGCAGCTGTCTAGTAGCCTTTAGGTGATGAAATATACCTCCCAAAAATGGAAACATTGCTCTTCTGATGCCTACCTTACCTCCATTTGGAGCCAGGGTTGGGAGTTTCCCTCCATGAGAGCAAAAACCACATCAATGGCTGGGATTTTCTGGCTTATCCCTGCCTTTTCCAAGGATTTTTGTTCAAATCCCATGATGTAAACGTCCCAGGTCATGACTGAAGCTCCCACCACACTTGACAAGGCACAGGCACATAATACAGTGACAACCCTTACCCTGAAGAGGCTTTCTGCAGAGGTTTTGAAGCTGGTGGAGGATACCTGGAAGAGAACGATCGCCTCACACCATTGTTAGTTGCATTACCCATCAGTTTAGGGCAACTCTTCTGAAGATGCCACGGGAGCTGGCGTGTGTGTCTATGTGTGGGTCTGCATGCAGGTGGATCCAAGGTGGGATTCACATCCCCAGAGTGCACACGGACACTTGGGCCTCACCAGGCTTTGGCTGCACTTTCTGCTCCGACTCAGCACTCATCCCTGTGCCAAAATCCGCGCGCTCGATGGTTGCCAAACACGCGATAGGAACATCTGCCTGCCAGAAAGGCACCTGCGTGGGATCTGCTGCTGCTCCATGAGAGCCGACAGCCCTCGGGGCTTGGAACGGGTGCTCAGCTCCTCGCTGCCCCCCCCACTGCTCACTCCTTCCTCTGGAGACCCCAGGTCTGCACTGTCCTCCATGGCTGTAGCACTTTCATACTGCTTCCAGACTCCTGCGTAACCTCAGACAGAGCCCACATCTTCACACGTGGGAGCATTTCTTTATCTCCTCTCCTTGTTTCCCGTCTCCCTTTCTCATTTTCATGGCTCAAAAGCTTCCGTGCACCACGGTGGGAGAACTGAATCATAGAATCATGGAATGGTTTGGGTTGGAAAGGACCTCAAGATCATCCAGTTCCAACCCCCCTGCCATAAGCAGGGACACCTCACACTAAACCATGGCACACAAGGCTCCCTCCAACCTGGTCTTGAACACTGCCAGGGATGGAGCATTCACAACCTCCCTGGGCAACCCATTCCAGTGCCTCAGCACCCTCACAGAAAAGAATTCCTTCCTTAGATCCAATCTAAACCTCCCCTGTTTCAGTCTGAACCCATCACCCCTTGTCCTGTCCCTGCAGTCCCTAATGAAGAGTCCCTCCCCAGCATCCCTATAGGCCCCCTTCACACACTGGAAGCTGCTCTGAGGTCTCCACGCAGCTTCTCTTCTCCAGCCTCAACAGCCCCAACTCTCTCAGCCTGTCTTCGTATGGGAGCTGCTCCAGTCCCCTGATCATCTTCGTGGCCCTCCTCATAGAATCATGGAATGGTTTGGGCTGGAAGAGACCTCCAAAGCTCATCCAGTTCCAACCCTGCAATGAGCAGGGACATCTTCAATTAGATCAGCTTGCCCAGAGCCACATCCAGCCCAGCCTTGAATGTCTCCATGGTTGGGGCATCCCCCACCTCTCTGGGTAACCTGTGCCCAGTGTTTTACCACCCTCCTTGTAAAGGATTCCTTCCTCACGTCCAGCCTGAATCTCCCTCTTTTAGTTTAAACCCATCACCCCTCATCCTATCACAACAGGCCCTACTAAAAAGCCTCTCCCAGTCTTCCTTATAGGCTCTTTTTAAGAACTGAAATGCTTAATAAGGTCTTGCTGGAGCCTTCTCCAGGCACGTAGATCTTCAATAACACATGGGATTATGGAAACCCATCAATACAAGGAAATCATTTCAGGACAATGAGTACTAGAGAGATGTGATGGGATCATGGCACTGGAGACTTAAACTGCTTAAATCTTGAAGCTTTCCTTCAAGAACTCCAGTTTCTCTGGGTCTCATTTTCCCATGGCAATGTTTCCTTTCCTCACTGTTGTCTGTCATATCTACCTACATGACAAGCTTGGTAGGTCTCAGCCTACATGTCCAATGCTTAACACAGTGACATCCAGGTCCTATTTAACCTTACAGGCTTCATTGCAGTAAAACAATGTCACCCTAGTCAGACAGAAGCACTTTGAGGTATGGGCTTCTCACATCTTTACCTCTGACCATGAGATGAACTCCTTAGAGTATTTGGGTACCATAGCACGGACCTAAAAGAGCAAAAAAGGAAGTTGTGAGTGCTCCATCCCTGGCAGTGTTCACGGCCAGGTTGGACAGAGCCTTGGGTGCCATGGTTTAGTGTGAGGTGTCCCTGCCCATGGCAGGGGGGTTGGAACTGGATGATCTTAAGGTCCTTTCCAACCCGAACTAGTCTATGATTCTAAAGCTGCAAATACTCCTTTTCCCCTGCAAAACTGAAGGCATTTAGCAGCAGTCAGAAAGAAATCCCCTTTTATTGCAGTGGCCTGGACAGAAAGAGGGAAGCTGCAATTCCCAAGCACGACTTAACTGCTGTACACTGAGATGGGGACCAATTCTGCTGAGCACCGCTCCACACACCAGCACAATCTCACCCTTCCCTGAAGAAGCATTTCTTTACTGGTTCCAAGCCAAAAAGAGACAAACCCCAGTTCCTGCACGGGCTTTCAAGGAGCGGGAGGGAGGGAAGATGTGTAACACATGTGTTTTGCAGTAGGACATCTTACCTCAGACCAATCCATCACTGTCCATCCACCCTGCCGGGCCCCGGCGGCAGGTCATCGGCAGAGGCCCCAGATCCACTGCCTCTCCAGGAGTGTTCAAAGGGTGAGATTGGGAACGGCATAAGCTTTCCTGGATGGGATTACAGCCCAGGCAGAGCAGGCGACACTGAGAGATCCCCCTTTTCATCCCTCTGGAGTGGAGTCATTTTAACTCCCCTCCTGCCACGCTCAGCAACCAGAACTCATAGGAGGTGCAGTAGGGATGGGTTTGGATGAAGGCACAATGCAACTTCCAGGCTAAAAGCCTGCAGTAAGCTGGTGGTACCTAGGGCTCACCCTCTGCAGCAGCTTACACAGGAACAAACACACATCAGACTAAATGTTAAGGTGATAAACTCTAAATAAGGTTTCAAGCAGAAAGACTCCACTGAGAGTGATTAACACGAGCACAGAGAAGCTGTGGCTGCCCCATCCCTGGCAGTGTTCAAGGCCAGGTTGGACACAGGGGCTTGGAGCAAGCTGCTCCAGTGGAAGGGGTCCCTGCCCGTGGCAAGGATTGGAGCTGGATGAGCTTTAAGGTCCCTTTCAACCCAAACCAGGCTGGGATTCTATGATCTCATTCCTATCAGGTGGTCCTGGGTGCCAGGCAAGAGGATGCCAGGCACTGGTCCTCCATGCTGTCCATGTACAGTAACTGAGTGTAAAGAGGTGAATCCATAGGCTGGTTTTAAGGCTCTAAGTCTGAAAATGAGCCCACTTTTCATAGGTCTATCTTCTTCTGAAAGGTGACGACTACACATATGGGGTTTCATGAGATATTTGTGTGTGGAGCAGGCTGCAGTAGGGTCTGGGCTGATGGCTAGTGTCAGAAACATAGGAAAGCCATGCACCAGCCAGGAAGGAAAAGGAAGGAGCACACCAATACCTGGTAAGGTTGGGATTGATCTGTGGCACATTGCAGGGGAAATAGAGGCAGCCTGTGAGGATATGAGCACAGTGGCATCCTATGGAGAGTGCCTCAGGCACACAGGACCTCCTAAAGGCCTCTAAGGTCCATCTGCAGCTATCTTAGCCAGCAAAAGCTAAGTTTCATGAACAAGTTTTGGCCTCCCCATATAGAAACTGCTGTGATTCCATTACCCCTCTGCCCTCTTCTCCTCTAAAGCAACCCTGGAACGGCATGAAACTTCTTTTCCTGCCTTAGGTGAAGGACTCAGCCTCTCATCCATGCACTGGGGTTGTCACAGCTTCTTGTAAGCCCTTCATATATTGTCAGAAGTGACTCCCATAAAGGCATTTTCCAGCTCTGCCTTGTTGCTTCCAATTACCCTGACACGGAGCTGAAGCAGATCCATGTCTCCCATCCGGAGACCCAGGGGAATCTTCCCCCTCTCTATGCCCTCGTCCATTGTCCTCCTCACGGATGAGTTACATCTTCCCTGCCTGCCTGCTTTGGTGAGCAGCCGGAAACACACACGTAAGGAAGAAATATGCATGTCCTGAAGCAGAACATGTCTTATTGTTTAGATGTTAAGGGCAGGCAGCAACGTGGGCTGTGGCATGAATCACAGCTGCGGCTTGCCTGGAGGATGGGGGTACCCCGCACATGGCAGATGGTGCTGATTATCTGGAGAAGTTCTCCTTCTTTCTTTAATTCCTCCTGTTCTAATAGGATCCAGTAATTCATCCTCAGCACGGGCTGTGTGTCTGCTCTCTCTGGAATAGCCCAGAGATGGGTTAGTAATCCATCATAGGGAGATAGCGAGCTTTTCCTCTTGTTCCCCACCCCCCAGGTGATTTCAGGGCAGCCAATGGACTTCTGCTACCTGAGCTATATGGAAACTGGCCTGGTGTGTTCAGTCTCTGAGGAGGGGCATGGTCAAAACCAGTGTTTCTAATTACATCGAATGGAAAGATAAGCACATTGACAGGAAAGTAAAAGCTGCAATGAGTGGTGCAAATGCCCTGCAGTGGAAAAACCCCTCTCCCATGATGGCAGCTCACGCAGTAATACAAAGCACATTACAGAAGGTCCGGTCTCTGCCTCAAACTGTGACTGAAGGACATTAAAAAAGCTTTGCAAAACCATGCACAGATCCCCACAAAGGTGATCTCCCTCCTAAATGAAGTGTGGGGCTGATAGCACCAAAGCAAGCAGCAGCCCCGGTGTCTGGAGCAACGCGTTTCACACACCATTTGAAGTTATGCTCTGAGAATGTAATAAGCCGCATCAAGCCAGGGGATTGCATTGTACCAGGTAGCGAAGTGAGCAATGCAGTGGTTCTGAATGCCAACTGAAGGCACTTCACATTTCAGTGCCTTACATTGACTATGCTGTATCAGTTGAGTCCTTTTCCTACTGGAAAGATCACTGCTGGTAGAGATATTTGCAAGCAGCAAGGCCTCTCCACATGTTGTTTCTTGGAATGCGCTGTGGATACCAAGTTAGATGGATTCTTGACCAGGATGGATGGGACTTTGAGCAAGCTGCTCTAGTGGAAGGTGTCCCTGCCTGTGGCAGGGGGTTGGAACTGGGTGACCTTTAAGGTCCCTTCAAACCAACCCAGTCTGGGACTCTATGATCCTTAAACCAACCCAGCATAAACGTCCTTAAAACACCCATCCTTATAAGGCCTTCAAGACAAAAACTCCAAATCATCAGCCACATCCGGAAATCCTGGTTCTTGATCTTTGTCATGAGAAAAGATGTGAAAATGAGAGGTGTAACAGCATCCCAGCCAGCCCAGTCTGTCCTTTAGAAGGCAAGCAGAGCCATGTTGCTCTGGCTCAAAGATCCATCTAACTTGGTACATAGCAGTGGCCAAAGTAGAGAATAAGGCAAACACACAATTGCACCCCCAACTCCTAGCAATCCCGTTCTAATCAACACTTTCTGATACCCCAATTCATCGTCTGGGGGCTATAACCCGTCTAACACTAAGTACAAACCTGTTAGGAAGCAGGCTGGTCCCACCGAGTGCTCTTATTTCCATCCCATTTCATCTCCTCATCTCATTCATCTTTGCAGCCTTGCTCCCGAGTGTCGACAAAGCTGGCGTGTCCAGCCACAGTAGCTTTCCATTGATGGCTGCTAATACCTCAGCACCCCATGCCATGTGGTTAGAGCTCTGAAGTTCATCAAAATTCCTGGGTTATTAGTTTAATAATAAGTCTAGCCTTTCCATGTCAGTACATTGCAGACCCCCGGCTAGGCGTTTGAAATCCAGGACTATGAGGGAATGTTGTCAAGCCTCCAGCCCACAAGCCTGGTTTTTCCCTTTGAGAAAGAGGAAAATTAATAAGACAACCTCGAGAATGGGAATAAGTCCAGGAGACAAAGGAAAAGAATGAAAGGGAGGAGAAGAGGGGGAGGGAATATTGGGGGGAGAAATAGAAGTGGAATAAAGCCAGAGGGCAAAAGATGGAGGCTGATAAATGGCTCTGTTGAAAGGCATATTGAAACTTCGTTTACAATCTCATGGTACCAAAGCATGCAGCATTAATGGCCTTCGACACCTTGTAAACTCAGCAAACCTCATTTTGCAGGGAAGAAGTCCTTTCCCAGAGGTCTCCTCTTTCTTGCTTAACACATTTCCTAGGGCTGACATGTCCCTTTTCATCACGACAGCACAAAGGAAGAGGGAAGGCTTGCCAGGACACCTGGGGTAATGCCCCACGTGCTATTGCAGAGGTAGAACACAAAACCAGCTCCATCCGATCCTTAATGACCCCAGCCACCCCATAGCACTCTGCTGGGACAATGGGTCTGGAGGTGACCTCGTGAACGCCACTTGTGAGGTATCCAGTCCTTATTGTCCCAGTCTGATGGATAAAGAAGCTGAGCGGGGTCACACAGGGAACTGATGTTAAAGCTGGGACAGAAACAGGGGCTGCATCCCGTATCCTGACAAGCGCGTGCTGGAGCATGGACTGAACTGCAGCATGCTCCTTTAGCACCATAATCATGCAGCTTAAGAGATATGGCCACACTGGTGCACCCAGAATGAAGTACCCTCCCTAATTCAACTCTACCAAACATGTAGTGCTGGAACACATCCACAGTCTAAGAGCCACGGGGCTTCCAAGGCTCTTCTGGCCAACTCAGTCCTTGGCGCAAGTGAAAGATGGTGGCTGGACACAGACAGTCACCCACGTTCCCATAGGAGAAGGATACAAGTGGTATCATGCACCAAATTTGTTCCTTGGTGCACCCCAAATCTCAGCTAAAAGCCCTACCTGATCTATGGCTTGCGTCAAAGCAGTCTGGGCTCAAGACATGGCACAGCCCCATTATAGGGTGCTGATTATAGAATGGTTTGTGTTGGAGGGGACCTTAAAGCTCCTCCAGCTTCAACCCCTGCCATGGGCAGGGACCCCTTCCACTGGAGCAGCTTGCTCCAAGCCGCTGTGTCCAACCTGGCCTTGAGCACTGCCAGGGATGGGGCAGCCACAGCTTCTCTGGGCCATCACCCTGGGCCAGCGCCTCAGCACCCTCCCAGGGAAGAGCTTCTGCCTCAGAGCTCAGCTCAGTCTCCCCTGGGGCAGGTTCAAGCCATTGCCCCTTATCTTATCCCTCCCCAGCATGCTTGAAAGCCCCCTTTAGGTATTGGAGGGGAGAAGGGGAACCCTTATAGTAGCCAATAGGATGCACAAGACTCAAACAAGGTCTTCTGGATAACTAGAGCTGGTGGGCTTATGCAAGAGCACCAGCAACAGAGGTAAAGAAAGGTGCAGGAATAGTTTTTACTAAAAGCTTTTAGTTAAAAAGTGACCTTTTCTCCCCCCCAAATGAAACTTCTTACATGAAATTTGCCTTTGTTAACATTCTTCGTGATCATTTTTTCATGGATCATTTGTCTGATCGCTCTTGAGATTTTCCATTCATCCTGCTCCAATGAATATTTCCCTATACATTATGAAACACCATTAGAATAAGCACAAGAAAAGCTACCCTGGATTAGTGGGAATGGCAAACATCTGCACTGCGGGTGCACTGCAACTGACAGCAAGAGTCCCATTAGGGTGATACTTGTCTGTCTATGGTCCTAACACCATAGAAGCAGCATCTTTGTGTGCCTCCCTCTTCCAAGAAAGGAACAGAGGCACTTGGCTCAAGACAGAGCTGCCTTCGAGGTGCCTCCTTTCAAGGGAGAAGGGACTGACTGCAGCAAGCCGTCAGGAGATCCAGTCTGTGGGTCATTGCCCACCTCCAGTTGCAGGTTGATCTCACCTCCTACCACTGGTAACATGAGCTAGAGCTCCCCAAAGAGAGAGGTTAGCTGACAGCTATCAAAGTCAGCCCCAGAGCATGACCTGGCCATGCTGCCTCCACCACACGTGCCCTTCCTCTGGGCTCCATCACTCGCCTGCAAATCTCACACACTGGTTGGGGTCTCAGAAGACGCCACTTTGGTTTCCCCCTTGGTCTCCAGTGATGCTTGGCCGGTGACTTTCTGACCCTTTCAGTAGCACGGTTGAGTGTCCAGAGCAATATCAACTCTCACCCTTTCCAATGAAAACAAAACAAAGCAAAGCCCCTCTGCTCTGCTCTGCTCTGCTCTGCTCTGCTCTGCTCTGCTCTGCTCTGCTCTCGAGAGACCTCACCTGGAGCACTGGGGGCAGTTGTGGGGTCCTCAACATCCAAAGGACATGGAGCTGTTGGAACAAGTGCAGAGGAGGCCACGAGGA